>PVJL010003477.1:0-119796 GCA_004026885.1 Lyroderma lyra
AAAAAAAAAAAAAAAAAAAAAAAAAAAAAAAAAAAAAAAAAAAAAAAAAAAAAAAAGAACAAAGCCCCATGAAACTCTTATCTGCACGGTATCTCGCATATTTAAGATATTCAAGTAATATTTCTGAATAAATCAATGAGTAAGGAAAATTTCTCATAAGGTTTATTTTTACCTAACAAAATGGTTTCCCATACCTACTACTCCATGCAATATGCATAGCTAAATTGTCCAAATGTACAGAAAATATTCTTAAATCTTAAAAAATGAAGAATTTTAGATTATTTGATGAAGTAGTAGAAATTATACTTGGGGGGGGGGAACTATTCCTATTTATATACATCTGATCCCTGAAAACCATGGATTTGAAATTCATTGGTCCACTCGTATATGAATGTTTTCAGTAAGTACTGTAAATGTATTTTCTCTTCCCTATGATCTTCTTAATAACATTTTATTTTCTCTGGCTTACTTTATTTAAGAATACAGTATATAATATGTATAACCTACAAAATATTTGTTAATCTCTTATTTTATCAGTAAGGCTTCCAGTCAACAGCTGGCTATTAGTAGTTAAGTTTTGAGACAGTCAAAAGTTACACAGGGATTTCAAATGTGTGAGTACTTGGCACCCCAACCCCTGCATTGTTTAAGGGTCAACTGTACTTTCCTGGTCACACGAAATTCAATCAATAACTAAAACACATAACACATCTATGTGATTACAAATTTAAGTACCCTTTAGATTTTAATTTAATCACCTTGAGTTTATTGATAGGATATTAATTTAAAGAATAATTTCTCGAAGTACACTGAAAGATTTTAAAAGATTTTATAGAGTGTGAGGGTAAGGGAGAGGGCAAAGGGTTGGGAAAATGAGAGGCAGGCAAGGATGAAGAGAAAGATCGAGATTTTGACTGACAGGGGCTTTTGCAATTTAGTAGTCTAGTAAGTATGGGAAATAAAGGTCTAAACATCATTAAGTAGAATTGTTTATTGGCTCTCTGAACATTTAATTAAATAAAGCATTTCACAAAATATGAGGGGAAATACAGTATCTAGCATTTTTCAAACTTGCCTGACTATATACAACACTATTTTTATGGAGGATCTTGTTTTGTTCTCACTACTGTTCCACAGGCTATACAGGGCTGTTTGGAAAAAATCCAGCCATAAATGCTTCTATTTTTCATATTACATGGCTGGATACTTTCCAGACAGCCCTTGTATTCTGGGAAGTACTGCTATATAATGTAAAGACACTTTTAAAAAGAATACACTGAAGTTTAAACCTGAATCTACATTTCGCTTCAAATCTATGTCACTGGGAAGCTATTCATTTCAGAATTAAACAAAATATTTAATTATGTGTTCATCACTCAGAGTCAGTTCTCTTTCCATCACTATATACTTGAGTCCCCATCTCTTTCTCCCCACCTGCCTCCCTCTTTTACCCTGAGGTAACTACTAAACTATTGACTGTGTCCATGAGTTTTGTTTCTTTATTGTTTTCAATTGTGTGTTCCACATATGAACACATAATGCAACACAGGGATGATGTATTGTAGAATTGTACACCTGGAATGCATGTAATTTTAACTAACAAATGTCACCCCAATAAATTTAACAACAACAAAAATATTTAGTAGTAAAGACTTCTTTTGGAAACAGTTTTTAAGGTCTAATTTACGAGCTAATAAAATCAACATCAGTCCTACTGTTTGAATTATTTAGGAATGTTTTTTGTATTTTTTACAGAAGTATTTCTAATGATAAGGGAGCAAGAAGTAAAACTTGGGGTTTTAGGGGTGGGGCAGGAGGTGATTCTGAAAGAACAGTCTAAATCAGAGGTCGATGGCTGACTATAGCTAGATACCAATTATTAATATTGTGGTTTGTGGCCTATATTCATAATTGACAGAAGTCCTAAATTTTCAATAGAGGTTAATGAAAATAATGTTGTAATTTCTCATAGATCTCTACTTTAGAAGATGATGAAAAGATAAATAACATTTTTAATTAGGATATCAGAAACAGCAAGGAAAATGTAAAGCTACGAAGTAAAATGTGTAATGTTTTTATAAATAAAAAGCCAAAGCAAAAAAAATTAAAAAGATTTAAAATCAAATAATATTTTGCACACAATTCATGGGGTAATGCATAGCCATTAGCACAAGTTCTAAGATTCCTTATCTCAGAAATATTTCCTTGAATTCACTGGTGGCTACCAACCAAAGTGTAATTTGTACTGACTTTCTACATAAAGCTAATTTTTGCATGCAACAATTGATTATTCTGATTGCAAATGACTAATTTTTGCTCATAAATCATGAAAATGTGGCAAAGGCAATGTAAATTTTGCTTGCCACCATATCTCATTTACCATAATTACTATCAGATAAGCAAAATAAATATAGGTAATTAGTACACTCTGACATGTAAGCTTTATGAATATTTATACAGGGGGTAAATTACATAGATAATGACATTTCTGAAAGTGAAAATAAATAGCATGTATTCAGAAATAATTAAATGATGAAATTCTCAGTGTTTTAAGTTATGCAATATTAATTACATAAAAGATGCTAAAAATTTCATCATATTCCTTAACTATGATATCCATACAAAAGGCTTTAAATCATATAAAAAGCTATAGTATGCACATAATGAATATGATGTATTAATATATAAGTTTACACAATAGTGAAGTTGTTAAAATTGTGGTTTTACTCTCCCTAGATGTCATGATTTAGAAATAAGAAAAATACATGTATGTAGTTCCTATAAGTAGACTTTATTTGAAGAGGCATCAAATACATGAACTACTCCCAATTTACATACTATATAGAAGATAGCTAAGTTTTAAAAATGTAATTATCTCATGTAAAATACAAAATGATTTATACTGTCTCCTTCCAGGTGACTTTTACCTAAAAACTAATTTTCAAGAAAATGAAAGATACTTTTTAATTGTCTATTATTTAAAGTAATGACTACTGGCCAATAATGTCTACTGGTTTCAGTATCTAGAAAAATATATATAAATGATAAACATGACAAATTGGTCAAACTTACCATCTATAAAACCAATAGAGGACACTGGAAACTTTATAATGCTTTGTTGCACTTTGTGTTCTATATTTTAACAATTAATAGAAAATGATCCTAAAATGCTCTATGACAGTGATTTAGCATCTAGTAAAAGGATTATTTTACTTTTACATTTTAAAACATAATAGGCTGAAATCGCTTCTAGCAGAGTCTAATGAAGGATATTCAATTTTAAGATTTCATTTAAGGAATTTGTTAGAAAACTGCATAAAATGAGTAATTTTCTAGTAGTAAGATAATATTAAAAAATCTTAATGCTTCAATTGGCATTAAATTTAATTCTTTGAAATGAAGCAGGGCACACTTAATTAACCAATTGGCAGTAATTTCTTAAAATTATTAACATATTAAAATAAGGAATCTGATTTTTAAAAATGATCTGGAAGCAGGCATGAGAAAACCTGTTGTCATGGAAACAACCAGTATAAATGGCAATAAATCCTAAAGAAAATGTCAGTGCTTCTGAACAATGAATGACCACAAAATGCTGCTTGTGAAATAAAATCACACAATGAAAGAGAAGCATGATGTTATGTAAAATGTTTCAAAATTCTAAATTCCCTTCTACACATTTTACTTAATAATAAGTCAGATAAAAAGTATTGATAAATACTAATACTAAAACAAAAAAGTATTCTCAATCAAACACTAATTAGGGAACTGAAAATGACACTATTATTAAAAGAAACTATCAATTCCTAAGTTCTTGTGCTTAATCACATAAACCCAAAATGATTAAGATTGTTCATAAAATGCTAAAATATACACTCTACTTAATATATACAAAATAGAAAACATTTGCAAGTAGTAAATCTTTTGGAAGAGTTAATGTCCACCACTAAAATAGCCCTATATGATATTGTTGTACTGCTTCAGCCAAAATATTCTAATAACTTACTAGGGTAATAGTCAATAGAATTAAAATGTTTAAAAGATAGCCCTAAGTTATTATTAATGTCAATTATTTTTTAAAAAACTAAATAAAATCGGTTTAAATATGAAAATTCATGGAATTGGGATAAGTTAAACATTAAATACCTAACCAAACTATATTATACCAAATTCATATAGCTAAAAATTTGTGTCGTAAGTTAAGTACAGGTCATACTATATAGATCTGACTCTCACATTACTTGCATTTTGTAAATATTAATAAATTAATAAAGGTTTCATATATCCACTCTATTAAACAAACTTTCATGTATAATATCCATGAAAAAACTGACCTACATGTTCACAGTTATGGTAAATGCACATTCTCACAAATTAATATTTCATATAATTACAAATACATGTTTAGTTTAAATAAAGGAATGTAATTCTCCAACAGACAAGTATAAATTTTTTAATATAATGAGTTAAAATGTTTTAAAATATGACACTTTATATTTATAAATAGATAATGTTTAAGATTCATTCTTTCATTCTGAATAAAGGAATCTGTGCAGTTCTTATGTCAATTGACATAGTAGTGCCATGTCCTTTTTTCTCAAAAGAATATCAAATCAAAACTAAACACATTCAAAATATGTAAGAAACTTATATAACTCAGTAACATAAAAAAAATCCAATAAAAAATGGGCAGAGGGCATGGACAGACATTTCTACAAAGAAAACATTCAGATAGCCAACAGACGTGAAAAAATTCTCAACATTACTAATCATCAGAAAAATGCAAACCAAAACCACAATGAGATACTACCTCACACCAGTCAAAATGACTATTATCAAAAAGTCAGGAAATAACATGTGTTGGAGAGGAGGATGTGGAAAAAAGGGAACTCTTGTGCACTGCTGCTGGTGGGACTGCAAATTGGTGCAGCTCATATGGAGTTTCCTCAAAAAACTAAAAATGGACATACCATACAACCTAGCAATTCCACTTCTAGGTATTTATCCAAAGAAAATGAAAACGCTAAATCAAAAAGATAATATGCTCCTCTAAGTTCATTGCAGCATTATTTACAATAGCCAAGATATGTAAGAAACCTAGGTGTCCACTGATAGATGAATGGATAAAGAAGACTTGGTATACAAAACACACACAAATACACACACAATGGACTACTACACAGCAATAAAAAAGAACAAAATCTTGCCATTTGTGACAACATGGATAGATCTATTGGGTACTGTGCTAAGTGTAGTCCACAGAGAAACACAAACGCCACATGATCTCATATTTACATGAGTGATCTAAAAAAACAAAACTAAAATGAAATAAACTCACAGAAACAGAGACCAAAGAGGTGGTTCCTAGATGGGAGGGATTGGGGGATGAATGAAAAAGGGAAGAGGAATACAGTAATAATATTGTGACGTTTGCATGGCGACAGATGATTGCTAGTGGGATGTTCACACTGTAATGTATAAAAATGTCAAATTACTATACTATATACCCAAAAACAATTGTATACCAACTATACTTAAATTTAAAAAAAGTTTCCACAGAAATATATTAAAAGAGTTTATACTAGTATGGCCTTGCTACATAAAAATTGCCTTGACTTGATTATTTTTTAACAAGTTAAAATATTTCAAATGAGATTTTCTTAAAGAAAATTTATTCTGTTACAAATAAATACAAATTGTGACAGTATAAACTATACCCATTTGCCTTAAATATCAATTCTCTGTATTTGCCCTTATCCTCAAAAGCAAACCCACATTCAGACACTATGTATCTTTCATTTTCTTCTGTCATTCTACATTCATTGTGTTGATATACTATTTCATCATTATTTTCATGTAATCTTTCTACTTATGTATAATAATTACCCCGTTTTCCCCGCAACTATCTACTTAATCCTCTTTCCAATGTTTCTACAAACTTTTAAATGATACTTCAAAAATAGCCAATAAAGAATAAAAATGGACAATACTTGTTACATTAAAGCTATGAAAATAATCTTAAGAAAAATTATTTTAATCCTTATACTGTTGTGTAAGGTTTATTATTTTTAAAAATTTGCCAATTCATGAGGCTTCTGTTAGGGTTTCAGTTCCCAATAGACTATGCTGTGTTACCTGGAACTGTGCAATATGCTTGCTCTGAGCTCATATTTATTTGAAGAGAAAATTGTACAAGTCTAAAAGTTGCTAAAATCAGGCGGTGTTGTTCAAGAAATTACTTGAAACACTGATCATAGAGATTATTTCCTTACTATACGTGCATTACTCAAAATTGATAATTGAACAATATAACTTTCTCTTTTTTGTTCTTTAGTAGTCAATTTACCAGGCACTAAACACACGCTCAATTATTATCCATAATTTATTTATCAAATATGTAAACAGATTCCAAGTAAGTTATCTAACAAATGACTGGGTTCAAAGATTGGCATCAGTATGTATTTCTACTTATATTGTGGTTATTTTACATTTTTACAAAAATTGGAGATTTGGAGAAACATATCCTTTTTCTATTAAAAGCATGATGAAGAATAAGTGGTAAAAGAAACAAGTATTGCTTAAATATTACTTTTCCATTACAATTATTGCAATATTTTATCTTTAAAGAAAAATGATCATGGCTGTTTCTTGAAACACTTTATGACTACACATTTCACACGTGACATTCACAAATTTCTACGAATTACATTATTTGCTATTTTAACACTTATCGACGTATGTTACCTGTATACATAAAGTGAAAAATCATTAAGTATATATCTTATATTTTCAAAAACATATCCACGTAACCAACACCCACTCAAGAAATAGAGCATTCACAGTTGTATCCCTGTGCCCCATTCCAGCACTACCTGCTCCCCCTAATACTAACCACTATCCTGACTTCTAATATCAAAGATTAGTTCTGCTTAAGTTTGAGCTATGAGTATATGTAAATAGACTCATACAGTATTCATTTTTTTATGCCTTGTGTATCTCAATGTTATGTTTGTAAGATTCAGTCACATTGTATTTGTAGTTCAACTTTGTTACTGCTGTGAAGCAGGGCTGGACAAGATGTCAATCACGGTCCACTGGTAGACCACCAAGCAATTTTGGGATAACTGCCTGAATTAAGAAAAAAGTATCACAGTGGATGCCACCCTTCCTCATAAAAAAAATCATGTTATCACTAAAAACACTTGTGCTACTGAATTCTATGATTTGCAGCAGACTCTTTTTTTAGAAGACACTTTGATTATTACATGGTATAATAAACAACCCAGTGGACTATGATACTTGGAGAAAATTAGTAGTAGTCCTTATCCTGAAAAACTTTGCCCAGGTCTGCTGTATAGTATCCCATTGTGTTAGTAGAGCACAATATATTTTTATATTCCACTGCTGATGAGCATTTGAGTACTTTTCAGTTTGGGACTATTGCTCATAGTACTGCTGTAAACATTCCTGCATATGTCTTTTGATGAATATAGGTACACAATCCTGTTGCTATGTTGTAGGAATAGAACTGGTAGGCCATATGTATGGCAAGTGCATGTTTAACCTTATGAAATGCTCCCAAGTAATTTTCCAATGTGCTGCAACAATTAACACTTCTTGCAGCAGTGTATGAGAGTTAGTGTTGATCCGCATTTTTGCCAACACACATTATTGTCAATCTTTTTCACCTAGGTCATGACGGTGGATGTACAGAGGTATCATATTATGGTTTTAATTTGCATCTCCCTGATAACTAATGGCTTTGTCATCTTCTAAGGAATTTATTGGCCATTGGGATATTCTCTTTTGTGAATTCTTGTTCAATTGTTTGGCTCACTTTTTTATTGGGCTATAGCTTTTTCTTATTGATTTGAAGGCATTCTATGCATATTCTGAATATAAGTCCTCATGAAATATAGATTGCAAAAATATGTTCTCATTTTGTGGTTTGTCTGTTTACTCTGTCAATAGTGGCTATTGATGAACATAGTTCTTAATTTTAATGGTCCAATTTATCATTGTTTCCTTATGGTTAGAGCATACGTCCCAATTTAGAATCATTGCCTATTCTAAGGTCATAAGGATGTTCTGTGTATTTTTAACAACTTCAATTTCTTACTACTGACATTCACAAATGAAATATATCTGTGATTGATGGTTGACAGTGGTGTGAGAAAGGGGCCAAGATACATTATTTTTTCTCATTTGTCTTAATTAACTGATACTGTATTTTCACAACTGCACCACCGGGTCAGCTTTGTCATAAATGAATTAACTGTGTAAGTTTGAGTTTGTACTCGGTCTCTTCTATTTCACTGGTCTACGTGTCTATCCCCTCAGAAACACCACACTGACTCAATGGGTCTTAGTATCTGGCAATGTAACTCATTTTCTAGCTTTAGTTTGTCTTTAATTATGATTTGAAAAGTGAAGACCATATCATTTTCCTGGTCAAAGTTCCTCACATATTTAGAATAAAATTCAAACTTCTTGCTAGGGTTTATAATGCCCTTCATGTTCTGGCCAACGTCTACTTCTCTGACTTTATTTCATAAAAGTTCATCTTTGCTCTATGTGCTGCAACTACATTGTCTTTCTTTAAATACCCTGGCTCTTTTTGCTAGAATGTTCTTTCCCCAAATACTACCATCTGTGCATGGCTTATTTCTTCATAAATATCACTCCTCAGGCAGGTCTTTGCTGAACAGTCTATCTATAAAACTTCCTTCTCCTTCTGAAACAATGTTAGTAATTTAGCTGTTTATTAGTTTTCTTGGCCACTAGAATGTAAGCTTTACAGAAACAGGTATTTTTACATGGGCCTGTTTTACTTATTTTAAGTACCTGGGCATATAATAAATGCTCATTAAATATTTGTTTAATTAAATAGTAATGAAGAGAGTCTGTAAAATAAGGCTGAAAGAACACAAAATTATAAGTTGGAAAAACTAAATGGAATCTGTACATTAGAACGCTAATTAAGATAATTTAACAATTACATTAATTTTATTATAAATACCAATTTTACTGCTCCTCACTTTCCAGTTAAAACTGAAACACTATTAAAAATGTACTTATAAATAGGCTACATAAACATACTATGCCAAGCTTGTCCAACCCTGGCCCACAGGCTACATTCAGCCCAGGAGAGCTTTGAATGCACCCCCACACAAATCTGTGAACTTTCTTAGAACATTAGGAAAATTATACATAAACTTTTTTTTTTTAGATCATCAGCTATTGTTAATGTTAGTATATTTATGTGTGGCCCAAGCCAATCTTCTTCCAATGTGGCCCAGGGAAGCCAAAAGATTGGACACCCCTGCACTATGCAATGGCATAGTAGTAAATAAATCAGTAGTCCCTATCAATAGGGATATCCTCTGAACTTTAAGAGGTTTACAAACTACTATCCAGCCGAATGCCACCAAAAACTATTAACAGTTTCCTCTTCCCTCAATTTCAGAATAAAGTTAATACACATTATTTTTTAATTCTCAGGAAATATTTATTGAAAGAAGTATACAAAATCTGAGCTAGAAACACAATTAGAAATACACCAAATATTCTGATAAAATGCCAGCTATTATAAAAATGAGTCTATAGTTAATTGTACTCCTAATTTTTAATCTCTATTATAGACATGGCATAAATCCAATGTGGTTTATGTTAAATAATTTATTTCAAAGGGATAATAAATCGTGTTATTTTTGTATTAAAATATCCTTAAACATACTTGTTACAAAACAAAAAGCATTTTTATATAAAGATGCTTATGCTATTTATTTCTGAAAAAACTTTTCAGGGATGGGTGATCAAGATGGCAGCATGAGAGAATGTCCCTGAAACATCTCCTGGACATTTACAAATGGAAGAGCCAAAATCCAACAAGGGAATCCCCAAGTGACACAGCCTCAGCTGAGACATGCACCCCCATAAGAGACATGCACCCACCCAACATCTAAAAGTCAGAGAAAGGGAGGCAAATGGGAGAAAAGGGAAGAGAGCAGTGTGGAGGTAGGGCTGTGAAATGTGACCTGGGGCTGGCAGAAAAAAAACCAAGGAGGGGGCCGGGGGAAACAATGGGCTAAAGTGCAGCACAATCTGGGGCAGGAGTGGACAGTGGATGCCTGGCAAAGGGGCAAGATAAAGCCCATGAGAAGCGGCGGAGCACTAGGGTTCCAGCCACATTGTGACAGGGTCTGAACAAAAGCATGCTAAAGCGCCTGGGGTGAAAACAGGGATGCAGCTGAATGCCATCGGAAAGTAGAGCTGACAGGCTCAGGGCTCAACCCAAATTGGCTCTCAACCAAAGCTTGAGACTAAGTGCCAGAAACCAGGGGGTTGCTGACCAGAACAAAACACAATCCTGGGTGAAACACAGGCTTGGGAAAAGGGTGAAAGGCAATGCCAATGGTGTACAACCATCCCCGTGCACATGACAGTGAGCCAAGTTTGCTTTGAGGCACACAGCTGCCCTAGCTCTGGTACGCTCCAGATGGAGGGCCAGGCTTGTACTGCAGCATGCACCAGGCATGGCTCAGTAGTCCCGACAGACGAGAGGGATTAGCTTGCTGAGTATGTCTATCCTGGCTGTGGGTGTTCTTGATGGAGGGAAAAGCCTGTTTTACAGCTGATCCAGCACCAGAGAAGCAAACATCCTTGGGACAAAGAGCAGTGATGAACAGCACCGCTCCCCTTACTAGTCGTAAACTATGAACACAGAGCCTTGCTGTTTCCCCTTGTCTTCCCCAAAGCACCATTACCCCGTGCTACAAACAAGTGCTGCACCCTTCCTAACAAACTACATCCCCTGGGGACCAGTAGCAGGGCTCAGGGAAACTGTAAAATAAAGGCCCAGGAATCTCTGACTGCACCCATCTCAGAGGCAGAGAATATCATCGACCACCACATTTTCCCAAAGAGGAGGCTCATCAAAACTAAGGCAACTGAGTCAAAGTGGAGATGCCCACTTTCCAGGAAAGCTCCAAGAGTAAGAAAATCAAACAACCAAGAGAAACTACTGTAAGATGCTGCACCAACAAAAACTGAAAAGTGAAAGAAAGACCTTTCATATCTGCCAGGGAAAAAGTCCTTGTGCCAAAGAAAAGAAATACGCCAACTAAAATGAGCTCCCTTGGGAACAAAGCATCTCAGAGAGAAAATGGAAAATCTCCAGAAGAAGAACTTACAGATTTGCAAATACATGATCTAAGTGACACAGAATTCAAGATGGCGGTCCTAAGAATACTCATAGAGAGCTCAAGGAATGTTGGCAAAATACTCAGATCCAGATAAATGATTTCAGAAAGGAAATCTGTGAACAAAAGTACCACTTTAACAAAGATATTGAAATTATAAAAAAGAATCAAATAGAAATTTGGGAGATAAATAATACAATAAAAGAAGCAGCATGAACTAACTAGCATAGGAAGCAGGGCTGTCTAAATGGGGAAAAGAATTAGCAATATTGAAGATAGAAACATGGAAATTGAAAGAAAAAAAAGAGATTTGAGAACCAAAAAAATTGCAAGAGGTCTAAAAGAACTATTTGACTCCATCAGAAAGAACATTAGAATAATAGGAATACCAAAAGAAACAATAAAATTCTAATGAGAACTTAAAAAAAAATAGTAGATGAGAAACTTCCAAACCTATGGGAAGAAATGAAACTCTGAATTCAATGAATAAACAGGCCCCTTAGCTACCTGAACCCCACCACACTTTCTCTAAGGCAGATTATACTGAATATGTCAAAAGACAAAGACAAAGTTCTCAAGGCAGCCAGGAAAAGAAAATTGTAACCTTCAAAAGAAAGCCCATCAGGCTGTCTCAGTAAAAGTCTGTCAAGCTAGGAGGGAGTGAAATCATATATTCAAAATATTACAAAACAGAAACTACCAGCCAACAAAGGATATCTAAAGTTATCTTTTAGATATAAAGGAGGAAAAAGACCTTTTCAGATGTAAAGAAGCTGAGGGAATTCTCCAAACAAGGCTAGCACTCCAGGAAATACTGAAGGAAGCTACTTGACCCGAAAGAAAAAGCCAAACTAAATGGCAAAAAGCTGGGACAACAAAAACATAAAAAAGAAGTAAAGGTTTAAATTCCCAGAAGTGAACAGAAATTAAAAGTATGCTCTAAGACAAGAAGCCACTACATATATGAAATTATCCTTTTCATAAACCCCATAATTATCAAAAAATCCCCCAAACCAAGACACACAACCAAAAGAAAAAGAGGAAACAGAAAGAAAAATCATACAACACCAACAAAATAAAAAATCAGACAATAAGAAAAAAGCAAAGAAGAAACCGAGACAGTGAACAACCAAAACCAAGAAGACAAAATGGCCATAGGAAATTTTTATATATCAATCATCACCCTAAATGTAAATAGACTGAACTCACTAATAAAAAGGCAAAGTAGCTAACTGGATTAAAAAACAAAACTCATCTATTTGCTGTCTCCAAGAGGCACATCTCAGCCACAAGTACAAATACAGATTCAAAGTGAAAGGGTGGAAAACAATACTCCAATCAATGGCATTTCTCAAATGGCATCCAGAGAAAAGCAGGAGTAGCCATACTTACATCTGATGAAACAGACTTCAGAATAAAAAGGGTAGTAAGAAACAAAAATGGACATTTGATAATGATAAAGGGGACAATACAACAACAAGAAGACATGACACTCACCAATACGTATGGCCCCAACCAGGAAGCACCTAAATTTATAAAGCAACTACTTCAAGATCTAAAAGGCAAAACCGACAAAAACACAAGTATAGAAGGGGACCTAAACACCCCCTTGATAGCCATGGACAGATCATCCAAACAGAAAATAAATAAGGAAATATCAGCTCTAAATGATACATTAAAACAATGGGACATAATTGACATAAACAGGACACTCCATCCTACAGCACAAGATTATACTTTCTATTCTAGTGCGCATGGAACATTCTCAAGGATAGATCACATGCTGGGACACAAAACTAGCCTTGGCAAATTCAAAAAGACTGAAATCATACAAAGTGTATTCTTAGACCACAAAGCCTTGAAATTGGAGATTAACTGAAAAAAAAAAAAAAAGCAGAAAAGACATAAGATATGACTAGATCAAATACAAAATAAAAGAATAGATTAAAAAATACATAGAAACTAATGACAATGAAAATACGATCTATCAAAATTATTGGGACACAGTGAAAGCAGTAGTAATAAGAGGAAAATGTATATAATTACAGGCCTATGTATGACACAAGAAAAATCACAAGTGAAGAACCTTATACCCACCTTAAAGAACTAGAAAAAGAAGAACAAAAAAAGCCAAAAATCAGAAGGAAGAAAATAATAAAAATTGGAGCAGATCTAAATGAAATAGAGAACAGAAAAAAGATAGAGAAAATTAAGGAAACAAAGAACTGGTTCTTTGAAAAAAAATCAATAAAGTTGTCAAACCCCTAGCTAGGTTCACCAAGAGGCAAAGAGAAAAAACACAAATAATCAAAATTAGAAATGAAAGGGGAGAGATTACCACTGATACCATAGAAATACAAAATATCCTGCAAAGATATTATGAAGGACTACATGCCACCAAATTTAACAACCTTGAAGAAATGGACAAGTTTCTAGAAACACACAGTCTACCTAGAGTGAACTAAGAACTGGACAATCTAAATAGACCAATCAACAGTAAGAAAATTGAAAAGCCCAGGACCAGAATGTCTCACCAATGAGTTTTATCAAGCATTCAAAAAGGAACTAATGCCTATCCACCTCAAACTCTTTCAAAAAAATTGAAGAAGAGGCAATACTTCCCAACTCATTTCACAAGGCAAATATAACCCTAATACCAAAGCCTGGTAAGGATTACACACACACAAAAAAGAAAACTATAGACCATAAAATATCCCTGATGAACACAGATGTAAAAATCCTAAACAAAATACTAGCAAATAGAATGCAACAATGCATTGAAAAGATCATACACTATGATCAAGTGGGATTCATGCCATGAACACATTATTTAGAAATAATACAGTAAAGTTGCAAGATATAAAATCAAGGTACAAAAATCAATTGCATTTCTATATACTAACAATGAAACGTCAGAAAAAGAAATGAGAAAAACAATACCTTTTATGATTCCAACAAAAAGAATAAAATACCTAGTAATAAACATAAAAAGAACATGAAGGACTTATATTGAAAACCATAAGACATTACTAAAACAAATGGAAGAGGACACAAAGAAATGGAAAGACATTGATGTTCATGGATTGGAAGAATCAACATAGTTAAAATGGCCATATTACCCAAAGCAGTATACAGATTTAATGCGACTTCCATCAAAATCCCAAAGACATTGTTTCAAGAAATAGATAAAAGAATCATCAGATTCATATAAAATAATGAAAGACCCTGAATCACCAAAGCAATCCTACATAAAAAGAATAAGGCTGGAGGCATCAAATTTCCCAATTCAATCAGGAAAGTTTGGTATTGGCAGAAAAACAGACACACAGACCAATGGAACAAGAAACCCAGAAAATAAACCTGCATATATATGGACAGATAATTTTTTTATAAAGGAGGGGAAAATAGACAATGGGGAAAAGAAAACCTCTTTAGTAAATGGTGCTGGGAAAACTAGAAAACCACATGCAAAAGAATGAATTTGAACTGTGAACCGTCACCATACATCAAAATTAACTCAAATTGGATTAAAGACCTCTACAGAAGACCCAAAACAATAAACTGTATACAAGAAAACATCATTACTAACCTTACAGACCTTGAGTTTAGGGAAGACTTTATGAAACTAACCTCAAAGCCAAGGGAAGTAAAAGCAAAAATAAATGAATGGGACCATATCAATCTACAAAGCTTCTGCACAGCAAAAGAAATCAACAAAGCAGAGACAACCAACTGAATGGGAGAAAAGAGTTGCAAAAAATTACTCTGATAAGGGGCTAACATTATATAAAGAACTTGCACAACTCAACAATTAAAAAAACAAATAATCCAATTAAAAAATGGGCAGAGGACCTGAACGGAAACTTCTAGGAAGACATTCAAATGGGCAAAAGATAAATGAAAAAATGTTCAACTTCACTAGCTATTAGGGAAATGCAAATCAAAACCATAATGAGATAAATCTCACACCTGGTCAAATGGCTATAATGAACAAGACAAGAAATAACAAGTGCTGGAGAGGCTGGAGAGGACAAGAAACTCTCAAACACTGTTGGTGGGAATGCAAATGGGTACAACTATTATGGAGGACAACATAGAAGTTCCTCAAAATAATTAAGAATAGAGTTACCATATGACCCAGCAATCCCACTTCTTGGTATCTACACCCCAAATTTGAAAACCTTAGGCCACAAAGATATATGCACCCCAATGTTCATAGCAGCACTATTCACAGTGGCCAAATCATGGAAACAGATGAAGTGTCCTTTGATAGATGACTGGATAAAGAAGCTGTGGTACATATACACAATGGAATATTACAGCCATAAGAGAAGATGAAATAGGGCCATATATGACAACATGGATAGACATTGATACCATTATGCAAAGCAAAATAAGCCAGACAGAAAAAAACCAAGAACCATATGATTTCACTCACAAAGCTGGAAGCAACAAATAAAACAAAAACTCACAGACACGATCAATAGTTTAGTGGTTAGTGATTACATGAGGGTATGGGGGGGTGGGACAGAGGGGATGGGGAGTCAAATATAGGGTGATAGAGAACTGACACTGGGTGATGAACACATAATACAACACATAGATGATGTATTATAGAACTGTACACCTGGAACCTATGTAGTTTTTACTAACTGATGTCACCCCAACAAAGTTAACAATAAAAAAACTTTTTATTCAGTAGATCATTTTAATTATAGTGAACAGATAAAGAATTTTTAAAAAATCTGTATGTATTATTTTTATATTTAAATAAATATAGACATTTTTAAAGTCTTAATGCTATTCTCAGAAACAATTATTTCCCAAATAAAAAGTATAAATGATAACATATTAAGAATTATTAATATATTCAAAAATAAAATAGTTTTAAAATTTTTATGATAATTGAATAATGAGGTCTTTTTTTGCAATTGCAAATTTTAATTGTAAAATGTAGTCTCCAATATGACTCTCCTACATAAGTTTCTATAAGCACTATTTAGCAAAAAATTATAATGTAAAATCTACAGAAAAATATAAACTTTAAAGCTTCATTGTCATCCCTGGTTTAATGACTAAATTCATTCCCAAGTATGATAAACCTAGAAATCAAAAATAAAAATTCCTATCAGGGTTTATTCTTGGCAATTAAAAAGGTGATTTTCAGTGTCATTAGAAAATTAAAGATAATTTTACAATTTGAAAAAGGACATAGATAAGATTGTACATTATACTATCAACTCTAAATCTATAATTAGAATACATTGGTATTTATACACCACCACTACAAACAACAAAAATTGGTCACCAGAAGAATAAAGGCCTGAAATATACTCTAGAAAATAAAAAAGTACATACTGCACATATTACAAGGTATTACAAACAAATGGAAACTGAAATTATTACTGTAAAAGATGAAATTGGGAAAGCTATTTTAGAAAGAAAAAAATTGGACTTGCAGTTTGTACACAGAACACACTATATTCCAGGTATATTAAAGAGTTAAAGGTTTAACTTTTTAAAAAGTAATTTGACAGTACAAGTTAATAACTTTAAGTTTTCATATTATTTGGCACACTAATCCTTCTTTTCTTTGTAATCTATACAAAGAAATATTTAGAAATGTAAATATAGATGAGTTCATAAACATTGTAACAAAAATACTTTGAAGAACTTAATTTTCAGCAACAGTTGCAAAATTGTTTTAATAGGATATTATGTAGCTTTATGATGTGAATAAAAAAATGGTAATTTCCTCTGAGAATCACAATTGATTATAGAGAAAAGAATAAGAAGGTAAAAAGAATAAGGAATTTTCCGATTCACATGAAAACAGTTAAAACTTTACTATCATTTGTGTTGAGATTATGGGAGATACTTATTTTCCTTTCTATAGTGTTATATGTTGTCCAAATTTTGTATAAGTATAACTCAATGATGGTAAAACCGTTTTAAAAGAAAGGAATCACCATTATTTTTATAAATTAAGTTGCGGATGTTATCAGTTTGTTTTACACAGCCCTCTTTTACTAACAACCACCTGTTTTACCACTTTTTTGACAAAACAAATTATTTGAAATTTCACTAGATTTCTTTTTTTATGGGTAGCTCCCTGGCTGGGAGTCGAACTCAGGCCGCAGCGGTGAGAGTGCTGAAGCCTAGCCATACATCACCAGGGAATCCCCCACACTAGATTTCTTATTGTAGAATACATACACTGATATAAAAGATATAAAGCTCATCTTTTAATTATATTTGGAAATAAGGAACTATCATAAAGATTTCTCATTTGTAAAATGTGAATGCTAGATTATTTTTTCATGTTTGTTTGAAATCTAATATTCTATAGTTCTATGGGGTTTATCTATGGAAAGAAATACATATGTTCAATACTGAAATGATTTTTATCAAAATTTTGTAATGGATAAACTAACATACAAAACTCATTCTTCCTCTGCCCTGTAAGATACTACATTATTTCATATCTAAATGAGTTAAGTCTTTTCATATAAAATTAATATTTTAAAATGTATTTACAACATGCATTTCATCCAACTGAATAATGCAGAATTTTAAAGAGTGAGATGCTGTACTGCCCAAGCAATCAGATAAAAAATTTTAAGTTGTATTTACAAATGAAGCTACCATATTACAATCTGTAACCTAAACTCTTGAGTTAGATTCTGAAGGATATTGCAAAAGAGCATGAACGAAAGCAAATATGAGTATGGGCAGAGCAAATGAGGGTTAACAGTGAGAAAATCATAATCCAGTAACAAATGATGTGTATTTGAGAATAAATAGAACAAATTAAGGATAGGTAGAAAAGAGTCAACAATGGATTTAGGATTTGATGTATCAGTTTTTAGATGAATATCATTCAAGTTTGTTTTAGAAATATTAGACATTAACATATATGCAGAAGGATTAGAAAAAACAAAATCAAATACTTAAAGGAGAATAAGGAATCATTAAGTAACTCCTGAACTGATGAACTAAAATAAAATGTGTCTTCCTGGTATGTACACTGAGTCGTTTTTCTAGTAATGGTAATGCATTTGCATGGCTCAGTTTCTTTCCTCCGCATTACCTGTGAATAATGAGATGTACTGAAGACCACAGTAAGTATTATTAGAGAATCATCCTATGACTAGGAAACTCGAAAGCTATGTGACCTTGAGAGGACCCAATAAGTAGGAGGGAAATAACAGGAAAACGTATTCTAAAACAAGTAACAAAAGGGGAAATGATTTTCTTAATTTATGTCCTCACCAGTATGATCTTTTAGTAGATAATGCATAAATTGATGAATGAGTAAAATTTCTCATATACATATGTAGTCAATTCTCATTATTTGCTGGTTACGATCTACACAGTCACTTCAAACACTGAGGTAGTGAACACTGAACTAGAACTCATAGGAAAAACTACAGGATTAGGTTCCTGCAAGTCACTGGTCACATCATTTTCATCAATTTTCAATATAATAATCTTATTTTATCTGTGTTTCTATTTAGGGACACCTTATTTGATACTGTTTATTCATTAACATAGAACTTATGGTCAATGGCCCTATAAATCATGTCTGAATATAGATGACCTAAAACATGTATTTTTCTCCATAAAACATGTGACAGTCTTCTCGCACTTAGGTACACCAGACAGCTTAAGATGGTACCTCAGCACTATGCTGGGGGGCCACTTTAAACTGCAAAGTTATCAATGAAAAGCACAAAAATGTGAAAAAAACATGGCAGTGACCTGTGAAAAGTACACTTTAGAGTACAAGAGCTGAAACAAAAAGGCAGTGTTGCCTTGTTTGACCTAAGCCATAAACATGTGTGCCAGGTGACCCAAATTTTTCATCACTCCATATAAGTCTGCAAATGATACTGAAAGCCCCGTGAGTACTGATATTGGGTTTACAAATAAATATTAGCAATATGGAATCCATGAACAATGAGGACTGATTGTTTTTAGTGGAATGAGATTTGTATGACCTGAATTTAATTCCCATTCTTCAAATAATTAGATACATAACCAGGAGCAAGACATAAATTTTTATTTAAAAAACTGAAATGCTCTCCAACTTCGTTGACTCTTCCTGCTCAAACATTGTATAATCTATGAAGTACAACTTACAATTCCCTATAATGAGATTTTCAAATATGTTATGACAATGTTAATGTTTAACACTCTCTGGTACCAAACCCTAAAGTCTAAAATTAGATTTGGTAAATTTTTTGCATAACAAAAAGTAAACTGAAGAAAGTTTGATCCCAAAGTAGTTCTGATAAAAGAATCAATATTTCTAATTTTCCAAAGACTAGGATTTGAAAATCAATGCCCATTTTTGATACTTCACCATGAGTATTTTAAGTCTCAAGCTGAAAAGTGTGCAAAGAAAAAGTGACTTGCTTTTTAAATTTCCTAGCAGTAGAATTAGCTTCAAAATGCCAAGTCTGCATATTGCTTGCCTTACAATCAGTTTACTGAACATGTTATTCTAACATATATGAAAACTATAAATTATCCCTACACTCAATATAAGCAAACCTAGCATAAATGTAAAAGTATATTAAAAAGTAAAAAATAACATACAGTTCTAATGATTTTTAGTGATTATTTAATCAATTGCTCTTATGAAACAGAAACTAAACATACTCATGAACTACATCTGAAAAAAATGCTTTCCTCTGGTGTAGGCTAAGCATTCTGTTTGCTTGCATTAAATGGTATGAGAGAACTAGTAGATTGGTGCTTTTCCCTGTAAATTACATTTGCGTTTGTTTTGCTTAGGTTTTAAGTAGTAGATGTTTACATAAATATTTCATTCTTTATAAATTATAAGGTTTCTTTTTAATTCACTCTATTTCTCTTAAAATGTAAGTCATCAAAGACATAGTATGCAATATTCATTAAAACAATGTGGTAAGTGAAAATATGCATGTTAGAGCAGGGGTTGGTAAACTTTTTCGGTAATGTGTTAGAAAGTCAATTATTTTAGGCTTTGCAGACAAAGAGGTCAAATTAAGGATATTATGTAGGTACTCTATAAAAAGAGAAAACAGATTTCCATAATTTCATATTGACAAAATTCAAATTGTATTATTACTATTAGTGCTAACAATAAGAGCAGCAGTGGAGAATAATACCCAATTACACTAATGAAAAGAATAAAAGTCTTTTTTGGGAGAGAGGGAGGATTGACACTTTTCTTAATTAGGGTTCAAAGTCAGCATTCATAGCAAATCATTTGCAAATGTTCATCTGCTAATGTCAATCTAGAATGAGATTTTACATATTTCAGTTTTGAAAATAAAATGTCTTTTCACATAACTAAGTGCTGCCAAATATTGAAATCAATCCAGGAGCACATGATTTTTGGGGCGTATATCTATTACTTAGGAAGCATTTTAGAATTCCAATAGATTTTTATCTTAAAAGTTGCTTTTAGCATGTCATTACATTACAGATTAATCATTGTCAATTAAAGATTAACTGGAAGCTCCTCAACTTCACAGTTAAATAGATTTTGAAATATGGGAATATTCTTTCTGCTGCAATTGAGGTCTGAAAAAATGCTGCAGGAAATATAGTTTGAAGTCAGAAATTACATCTGCTGCAAATCTGTGTGGAAATGGAGATCTTACTGCTTATTTTAATTGTTGACAGGGAAATATATACTTGTGATTCAAAAATTCAGTTGTATAAATAACTTTACTGCAATGTAAGTTTTGCATGTAAGTATTCTTTAGCCCTGTAATCTTGTGCTAACATCATTATGAACATTACCAAGTCTACAGCAAAAGCTAATTTTTCAAAGCTCTTTAGTGTTAGTAAGTGGCTGAGAGTCAAAGTTGCTCTCATTCAGAAAATTTCCATCTTGGTCTGAGCTCAATAAATCACAATAAATTTTATCACTACTAACCTATCAAACCGATATGTGATAGGACAAATCAGGATATTCTTCGTTTAGTTCTGACAAAAATTCACAGAACTGACAATGATTAAGTCTGACTGTGAATGAAATTTACTGTTGAAACTAGTGATTCAGTAACACATGACAGATCCAAATATATTCTACAAGGTATTTGCTGATTTAATAACACAATGAATAACCATAGGTTTTTAACACATTAAATCTTCTCAAGCTTTGTATATCTGCACAATGAAGTCTTTTTTCTGTCCCACACATATTTTTATCACTATCAGTTATAACTCAGCAGATTCTATTTCAAGTTGTTACAGATTCATGTCTTCTCAACTTCTTTGAAAACATTCTCACTTGCAGGTTTCCACATAATTAATCAAAGTTTATTCATCAATCACATTAATTCCCTGAATAAACAACTGGCATTAACTCCTTGATTAAAGTTTATTTTCTCTGGACAGGTTTTAATTTAGTCACCATTGGAAAATACTTTCCTTGCTTGGGTAACAAATTCACTACTCAGAAACTTATTTTGGTTGCAGTCTCATTTCATTTTCTTATTTTTGTGAACAAAATATTCCATTTAAAAATGTTCTGACCATTGCTTTCTGTGTTGGGAAGGCTGTGATGAGTATATAATCTAGTAAGGTTGATTTTGTTGTTGTTGTTCTTTTTGCACAGCTATATAGTTATTGCATAATAACACAACACTATCTTGTTATTATGCCACCTAATTTATAAAAAAATAACCCACACCCCATGGTGCCTTAAAAACACAACATGTGAAATTCACATTTCTATTCTTTTCCTCTCCTGACATAATGGATATGTATGTACTGGTAATAACAAATAAGTAAAATGGCATGGTACAGCAAACACGGCCAAGTTATTACAGTGTCACTATGATTTGCAATACATGTAGAAGCAGTGAGGAGTTATGAGAGTGCCACATGAGATCTCAGTTACAACTACTCAACTGCCATAGTAGTACAAAAGCAGCCATACAAAGTGCAGGGTGGCTCGATTCTAATAAATTTTTATTTAAAATATCAAACTTTAAATTTAATATAATTTTTGTTTCTTGAAATACCATTCTTTTTAAAAAACTATTTTCAACCACTTAAGACTGTAAAACCATTGTTAGCCTGTGGGCTGGGCAAAGTAAGGGAGTGGGCCAGATCTGACCCATAGAACAAAGTCTACCAACCCCTTATTCAAGTAATAATGCAACACAGTCTCCACAAAATACTGAGAAGGCTTTCTAAAATCTAGTGATCACAGTTGAAATAGTTAGAACACGTGGAAATAAGTCTGGATCTGGTGTCTGCAGGATCAGATACAAGTATCTTGGAAAATGAGACCAGTTGTTTCTTGAATGGTGACTATAAGCCACACCGCAGGATGACCTTCAACCTGTATTTGCTGATATGTCAAAGGGATTTTCTTTCAAGTTTAGATGAACCAACCTAAATCCATTATAAAAGTGACTCACTGGAGATGTGCCACTAAGGCTTCACTCAATATTAATATTACTTACACTTAATGTTAAAATCACATCACATATTTTATATTTGTCAAAATCATAGTAAGATGCAGAGGACCTTCTTCAATCAACTTAACAAAGTAGCCAACATGGCCTAGCAAACAATTTCTTTGAGGTGTGTTTGGCACACTTTTCTTCCCATGCAAAATGTGAAGGAAATCAGTGAAGTGAAATGTTTTCTTTAATACAGTTTTGTATGTATGGTATTAACCAAGAAGACATCCAAGGGCATAACTCAAGTAATCGCTGCATAAAAGATGAAAATTTGAAACTAGAGGAAGTAGGTTAAAAAAACATAAAACAAAGAAATGTTTTGCAATGTAGAAGGGTATTCAAGCTGAATAGTACATTAGTAATTATTTATCAGAAATATTACTACCCTAAACGTAATTAACTGCAATTAGTTCTATGCATATTTGAAATTGCAATGCAGAAGGAATACCAAAAAGACAAAACAAAACAAACAAAAAATTTCACATATACATTTTGGGAAAGATAAAATATTGACATGAATTAACATATACCTGATTTCAAAATAACACATTCAAATTTTAAGGACCAAAGACCGGATTAATTTTGTTAAAAATTTCAACTCCTTCACCAAAATACATCTGTCCAGTGCTATGTAATGAGAAAAACATCTGTATGTTTTTATTGTACTATTGTAAGTTATTATTGTACTTTTATTACCAGCCAATGTATTTTGTGTCGGATGTCTCAGCTGCAAACAGTGAAACAGATGTGGCCATTTCCTACAAGCCCTTTTTTCTAGTCAACAAACAACTTTGCTAACTTTTCTTCCATTCCCCATGTAAAAAGAAAGTTTGTTTAGGCATTTACTCCCTTATTTTAAGACTCAAATACCCTATTACTGTATTTACAGTGAAGAAAAAAATAAGATTCAGGAAAGGACCCAGGACAATCTCTGTAAAAACACTTCTATTTTATCACACTTAACACTAAATGACTATGACATATTTCACATAACAGTTTGACGTCTGAAAGTTATTTGTAAAGTTAGAGAAAATGAAATCACATTCTCCCATCATACTATCACTCTTGCTTAAAAGAAGTACCCATTTTCTCCTTCCTTCTCATACTACTTTAATGGTTTGCATGTATCACTAAATGCACAGCTAATTAATAATCTCCTAGCATCAAAGTATGAGAGCTAATTCATAAAATTACATATTTCATTGATACCAACACAAATCATTATTGGGAATATATATGTAAAACAATTAGAGGAGATCATTTTTATATTAAAAAACACAGTTCCATAGGCTTCCACTTTAGTGATTTATTATTTTTATTACTGGATCAGGAAGTGCTAGGCAACCTTTTCACATTCAAGTAGTTTAACTTAAAAGTTCTGTGTCTCAAGGTCTTTATATAGTATGTTCCTGTTATAAGTCTATCAGTCTTTTCATCTGTTAAATCTGTCTCTCTCATTGTTTCTCTAGCATTTTCATCTCATTCTTTTTCTGTTTTCTAGCCCATAAAGAAAAATATTAATATATTTGTATTGAGGGAACTCAAGATTCATTTGAATATGGTAATGTTATGGACAATAATACATATTCTTTAACTTGAGATTGTAAAATGCGAAGTGTTATTTAAAAAATTTAAATTAGAAAACAACATTCTTTCTACCTGTTAGTTTTAGTTCACATTATATTATAGGTTGGAAAAATTATAAAATACATACTTTCTTTTTCTATTGTTAGTTTTTTAAAGTCAAAGTTCAATTTTAAAGAACCACTTGCTGACTAATTATGTACTCAATGGAAATCCTCTAAACGTGCTAATAAATGAGAGAATAAACTCTTTTGACATTATTAATTGAGAAATCAATGCAAATATGCTCAGTAATGACTGAAATTTGAGAAATGTTAAATATGAAAATACAGTTTTCACTCTGCAAACTGGGTGGGGTTTATTGATGACTAACATGGTTCTGTTTTTCATCAGTTACTAAATTCCAAAAGTATAACAAATTTGGATCAGTTGCTCTCTTATTCAGTCATTCTTACAATTTCAAAGCTGGTGCTGCTTAGAAACCTGAATAAACATTTCACGTCTTTGCAAAGGAGGAAATAAAAAATTCTTGGCATAATTTATAAGCTGAGATAACTATAAAATGAGACCCAAGATATATGTATACTTTTTAAAAAGCATTAATATTATTTACAAAATTCTTAAAGAAATAAAAACATTCAATTTAAATTTGTTACATTTTTAATATTAGAAAACATATGCTTATATGCTTACTCACTTTATCAGCAAATTAACCATATAAAGAGTTACTCTTATATTGCTTTGTAATTAGTTAAATTGTATCAGAAACTAATACTAATATTGAATGGTGAAAATTATGTTTAATGTTTGCCTGAATTTAGGATCTAGGGGAACAGAACTAAAAGCAACATGTCATCATTTTTCAGCAATACTTGCTGTCTTCAAGAGGTCTAAAATGATTTATAGGCATATTTACTTTTAAGACAATGTGCTCTTACAAATACATGGCAGACCACACACATGACAGAAAACCAGAGAGACATATCAGATACTCGAAAAAGTGGCTAGTCATCCCCAAAATGTGGCTATCAAATGTAGTCTGTGCTAGAACCTTGGACATGTTGGGCTTAAGTTCTTTGATGTTCCTAAAGAAGTCTAAGTCTGGTTCAAGCTGAATCAGGCATGTTAAAATCTGATAGGCTGTAACTGGGCCACTGGTGCAACCCTAACGAAAATTATTTAAAACCATCATGGAGAAGGGAACTATGCTCACTGGGTAAAGTCACTGGCTGTGGTGCTTACCATGGAAATTGCCTCCACCCAAATTTATTATATTTTCAGTGACACTGGGGCCTGGTTCGTGGGACAATTATATAATCAAGCCCCAGTCTCATGTGGAGATTAACACTATGGCTACAGATTGCACAAGATCCACACTTCCTTTTCATGATCTATGTGGATGTCCATAGGAAAGAACCCTTTGAGGATGAACATCACTAGAATCAACAAGCTGATCAGACTTGGGCTGCCCAGGTAAGAACCACAGCCACATGGATACACAACTATTTAGGGCAGCAGTTCTCAACCTGTGGGTCACGACTCCTTTGGAACAACCCTTTCACAGGCGTCGCCTAAGACCATCAGAAAACACATATCAGATATTTACATTACGATTCATAACAGTAGCAAAATGACAGTTATAAAGTAGCAACGAAAATAATTTTATGGGGGTCACCACAACATGAGGAACTGCATTAAAGGGTCGCGGCATTAGGAAGGTTGAGAACCATTGGTTTAGGGTTTGGTAATCCACATACGATTTAGGATAGAGCCAAAAAAACAAAGCCTAGTGCTTTCAGCACATGAGACCAAGGAAGCCTGGCAAATATGACCAGCCAGCCAGGTTCATAGTCAAATAAAAAAGGGAACTCTAAGACACATAGCAAGGGGCACCAGACCTGCCTAGTCCTGCCAAATAGAGCATAGAGGCTCCTTCCTTCTTCTCAAGGATGCTGCTGAGCACTGACTGCATTAGATTCCTTTCCAGTGATCCCCCTAGGGTTATTTCAGATCATATAGTGTAGGAGAGATATAGGGAGAATCAGAAAAAGGGTGAGGTGATTGCTGAAGGGACTGATCATGCTGCAGAGACTAAATCTCATGGCTGTGAAAAGAAAACAACAATCCTAGCTATGAAAAACAGAACACATTGGATACCATCGGTCCTGGGTTGGGGGGAGGAAATAATCTCTTTCAGCTCTTATCCATAGAACATTTGGATAATATAATTCAAACTACAGTCATCACTTTCAACTTGACTAATGGCCACTGAAGAATCTTAAATCTATGAACTCTTCAGAAGCTTCCCAGAAGCTACTACAGGAGCGAACAGGCAGCAAAAAAAAAAAAAAAAAAAAAAAAAAAAAAAAGATGAACTGTCTGGACACTGTTAGGATTCTCTTTAGCCTACTCCTATTTTTGTTGTTACCCTGTGGTCTCCCTCTGCTTCTTAAGGGAAGACAAACTCATTCGCATGTTTTTAGATTACAGCTGATTATTCTAGACTCTCAGGCAGTGTGGTGATGAAAAACCACACTGCCCTGGACTCCATACTGGCCAGTCAAGGTATGTGTGTGGGGCTGTGTGATTGGCATCACCTCTTGCTGCACTTGGATTAATGACATATTTAACTGGTTTGGCTGTGGATGACGAGCCTGGCTGAGGTTTTTCCTCCAAGTATGCCTGATCAACCTACTGGGAGTCATATTTGAACTAATCCCCTATAAGGACAATTAAGTAAAGCAGGGCTGGGCAAGATGTCAATTGCGATCCACCAGTAAACACCCAAGCAATTTTGGGGTGACCGCCTGAATGATAAAATAGATAGTTAGTGGACTGCAATACCTGGAAAAGTAGCCCTTGCCCTGAAAAAGTCTGCCCAGGCTTGAAGTAAAGTATCTGATGAAGTAGTTATGTGGCTGAGATTTGTTATCTGGATATGTGAAGGTTGGAGGTTGGAGTTGTTGGGGGAATGGCTCCATCATAATTCTCTGGTAACTGTGAATGTATACTTGCAGGCCACATGCAATAGCTTTAAATGCAGCTAATCCATGTCTTGGCAGAATACTTTGTGATTATTCTAGAATGTGAAATAATGGGAAACTTGTGAGGAGCTACTAGGAGGCTCCACTCACATCCCTAACTCTCAGGAAGGCTATCACGACACTGTTTTTCATAGCCTCCCAGGTTCTCATGACTCTATGAGGTTTCCTGACTTACCCTGCTCAACTCTCTCAACTCCTCAAGGTATAGTTGCAAACCAAAAAAGAATTTAGCTGCATCTAGAATTGGTTCCTCAGGAAGGGGGTATCCCATAATGCACACTGCAATCTGCATCTTTTATTTTCATGTTGTCCTTTTAGTGTGTGGGACAAGCTGGGGATATAGCACCTTTGGCATCTCTTCTATTTGTGGTCTAGGTAAATAATAAAGTGAATCTAAAAGTGTCTGATTTTATCTTTACTAGCCAATTTTTGTCATTCAGGTATTGGCCTTGCTCTTATCTGCCTGCCACATGCTTGAATGAAAAACAAACTACAGTATGTTCATTCTATTAAATACTATACAGCAGTAAAAAATGAATGAAGGTTATCTATGGGAATATCAGGCATGATTAAGATAAAAAATCAAGTATAACATGTTCATTTTACACTTATATTAAAAGCCTACAAATGCATATACATATGTATATATGAATATATATCAGTACAAATATATGGAAAATATTCAGAAAGCAAATACATTAAATCTCTAATAGTTATCTCTGGAAGAAACATGGAGGAGTAGGTGAGAAGGCAGTTTAATGTTTTAACTGTATGCATGAATTACCCATGTTATTAAAAGAGATGATTAAAATAATTAAAAAAAGATTGCTTTCCAGTATTCATTAATTGGTACCCATTAACAATTAAGCTTTCTATTAGGGAAGGCATAATAAAAGTACGACCACTATGTATAAGTGAATAAATAATAGAATCCAAACCTATTTCATCTAAATATCATCCTCTCTGAATTTCCTCAAGAATTCTGAATAGAATAACACTACCAGTAACAACAAACAACATCTATGAATATTTTGTATCTGACAATACCACAATAAGGTATTTATATGTACAAAGGAAATAGAGACAGAATGTTAGCAATCTCTATGATAAACACCACTACTAACAGGAAATTCATTATTTTATAAAACATCTTTTCATTTGCTGTATGCATATAGAAACTAGAATAATATTTCCTACACAAACCAATACCAAATCTATCTTTAACTTCAAAAGAAAATCTGTCTGCTCCTTTCTATTCAAAGCTCATCAAATGTGTAAAGATAACTCTTTCAGGCTTCTCTTAATTAAACATATTTGTTGATCAAATTTGTTTTCACACCATAGTCAACAATTAACTGAAAATGGATCATAAACCAAACCATGAGAATTAAACTATAAAACTTCTAGGAGAAAACACAGGAGAAAAACCTGACATTTGCAAAAGCTTCTCAAAGCATAAAAAGCAAGAAACATAAAAGAAAACATATATAAACTGAACTTTATGAAAATTAAAATTTTCTGCTCCTTGAAGAATACAAATTTGTAGATGAAAAGACAAACCATAACGTGGGGGAAATATTCACAACACATATATCTGACAAAGGACTTCTATTTAAATATGTAAAGAACTCTTGCAACTTAATAAGAAAATAATAACCCAACAAAAATGGGTAAAATATTTGAAGAGATGGTTGACAGAAGAAAATATAGCAATGGTCAATAAGCATAAGAAATACACTAGAAAAATGTAAATTAAAACTACAAGATTAAATGAGACATATATTATAATGGCTAAAATTTAAAAACCTTGACAGCACCAAGTAATGATGAAGATATGGACCAACTGCCATGCCCATGCATTGGTGGTAAGAATGTAAAATGTAAAATGTTTCCCTTTGGAAAACAGTGGCAATTTCCTAGAATGTTTAATATTCCACCTGACCTAGATATTTTATTTCTAAATACAAGGGCTGTCCGGAAAGCATCTAGCCATGTAATATGAAAATAGAGGCATTTACGGCTGGATTTTTTTCCAGACAGCCCTTGTATTTACTCAATAGAAATGTCTGCACAAAGACTTGAACTCAAATGTTCATAGCGATTTTATTCCTAATAGTCAAAAACTGAAAACAACCTAAATGTCCATCCATAGGTGAATAAATAAAAAAAATTATACATTTAGACAATGACTGCCCCTCAACAATAAAAAGGAATAAATTACTCACGCAACAACAGGGATGAATTTCTAAAACAGTATGCATAGCAAAAGAAGCCAGACACAAGGCTACATAAAAACTATTCCATTTAAGTACAACCCTAGAAAAGTCAAACTAAATCTATAGTGACAGAAAACAGACAAGTGATTGTCAGTGACAGGAGTGAGTGGGAAGTAAGAGATGGGGTGAGAGAGAGAAGGGAAGATGGTCAGGCACTATGGAGTTTTTGGCATGATGGAAATATCTTGACTGCGGCTGTCGTTACATAGGTGTATACTACTCAGATATATAAGGCAATTGGGGAGATACTTTGAAATCACCCTCATAAAACAAGTCTTTTAATACCTTCATATATTTTGAGGACAGAAAATCTTTCATTTTGATATTCATATTTCATGTGCTTGGCACACATTTGCTGAGAAATTACTTCAAACAAATTTCAAACATTATGTTCTAAAACCTCTCACTATAGAATTATTTCATTTTCCAGATAAAGATTTACTAAAAAATATTACTAAATAAAATGATTTCATTTTTAGATAACACTTCAAGCTCTATGGTTCAGAAATCTTTTAGAATGTCTTCCTTCTCTCCTGGCTAACTACTGAATTACTTACTGTCTGTAGTGGGTAACTGGTTTCTAACAAAATATCTATGACCCAGGCATTGATTTTTTTCCTACTCCAACTTTTCACATTAATGACAATTGTTTGCCTATGTGGAATATAATAAGTCTTTCAAATGAAATCAGAGCTATAGCTTATGAAATAAAGATAAAGGCAAATATTTCCTTCAACCCAAAATACATCTGACAAAAGATGAGGCTATATTAACTTTTCTCTCATGTACTACTTTCAAGCAGTGAACAAGTCTTTGGTGACTCTATTTTGTTAACATTTTTTCATCTATGTTCTTTTCTTTCATTCCAAATCTACTTATATCCCTACTTCAGAAGGCATTTATGTTTCTTTTGTGGTAATGCAATGGCTAGCCTGTTTCTAACAATCTTAGTGCCTTCAGTGGACTTCTGAATGCTGCCACCAGACTAATCTTTTAAAAATATGAATCTGTTGATGATAATCTCAGAACATTATTAACTGCCTATCAATGTCTATAGGAAAAATGCACTAATTCAAGAACAATAATATAGCACCTAATCTCTATACATTATTCCTTCCCAGCCAGACTTAAACTCTAGCAGTAATAATCTACTTGCAATTCTCTCAATTTTTCCTGTTTTCAATCATTTTTATTATGCCTTAGTTCCTGTTGCCTGTATTCATGAAAACTTTATCAGAAGTTTTGCTTAGGTGTTAATTTCTTCTATCTTCCTCCAAACAAAATTAACTTTCTTCTCATTACTATATACTTCCTGAGATTAAGAATCCTATATTCTTTATTTCTGCAAGTAGAGCACCTATTACAATGCTTAACACATAGCAAGCATGCAACAAATGTTCCTTTAAGATCTTGACAGCATGGACAACTCACTGGGAACAATGCAGATTTTCAAAATTGACTCGATCAAAATTTGAATAACCAAAGAAATGTAAAGTCTGTCAAAGAATTATATTCAAACAAGCTCAGGGCTCATATTTCCTTATATGATCTTTCAAACTTTAAATGACAATTTTCATGCTATAAAAACTATCCCAATCTACAAAATAAAAGAAAATCTTTAAATTCATTTTAATTAGCAGAACTCTGATAGTTCCAATGGAAAAGGAAGCTATACACCATACTAACCACACACAAATGAATCACATATATTCAAGTAAACATTTAAAAAATCAGACTACTTGTAAATTAAATCTAGCACTATACTGAAAAACGGACACACTGTAGTCAAATACAGCTTAATGCAGAAATGCAAATGGGGTTTAATAATGAACAATGAACAAATTACTTTCCTATGATTAGAAAAAATACCTATCCCAAACCAATAACAAATATGATAAATAAATAGGAAAATATTTTGGGCAGTTGCATTAAAAATTGAAAACATCAGTAAGATAAATTAGAAAGAAGATGTACAATGTTACTACTGTTAAATAAAGAAATAATTGACTAATTATCGATACTATGACTGTCTAGAAAACGAACTAAATATAACCATACTTAGTATTTCTATAAAATAGATAAGAGTAAAGTAGTATAGAAAATTAATAATGTTTCTATATGTGGCAGGCTGAATGGCCTCTCAAATAATATCTACATCCTAATCCCTAGAATTTGTCAGTATCTCCTTACATGGCAAAGGAGACTTGTAGATGTGAATAAATTTAAGATATTGAAATGGGGAGATTATCCCAGATTATATGGGTAGGCCCTAGATATAATCAAAGGTTCCTCATAAAAGAGAAATAAGAATGTCAAAGGAGGATATCTTAGAGGTGGGATGACAGAAGAAAGAGGTTGGAGTGATTCAAATAAGGGATTCTCAAGCCAAGAAAAACAGGCAGCCACCGGAAACTAAAAAAGCAAAGTAAGGGATTCTTCTTCCCTATAGCTTCCAAGAGGAACCATCCCAGCTAACATCTTAACTTTAGCTCAGTAAAACTGACTCTGGACTTCTGGCCTCCAGAATAAATTTGTGTTGTTTAAGGACATAAAATTTGTGATAACTGTTATAGTGACCACAGAAACCTAATAAACTATGTAACTATAATAATCAGTTAATTATATTAATTTAAAAAAAGATTTAAAAGAGCAAGTAGGACTGAAGACCACAAAAGACTGGGGGTAAAACAAACAAAACAGGCAATAATGTTATAGAATATGAAAGAGGTGAAAGAAGGGATGTTATGTTAGGAATATGGGAACAGCTGAGTGACATATGAACTGAAACATGAATGATGAGACACAGTCAACCATATGAGATTGTAGGAAAAAGGACCCAGAAAATGGAGAATTACACATGGAAAATGCCATGAGGCTAGACAAAGGTTGCCTTGTTTGAGTCTAGAGCATAATGGGCAAGGAGAAGACTGACATAAAATGGAATTAAAAATCTCAAGGTTAAATTATGTTAGGACTTTTAAATGATCATAGAAAGTTAAAATGGCCCTTCAAAACAATAAGGAAAATATTGACATCCCAAAATAAACATGGCTAGATACAATTCACAATTGAAAAAAATACAACTGATCAATCAATATAAACATTAAAATTTCAACCTAGCTAGGAATCAAAGATAAGCAAATTACAAAAGATGTAGCTTTTTATCTTTCATTATTTATATACAGTGGCAATGAGGTGACAAAATGACAAAAGAGAGTTATTTATGTTAGCAAAAAATGAAAAAAACTAAATAATCAAAAATAGAGGTATAATTTAAATGAATTACGGTACATTTTTTACCATGGAAAAGTTTATGTCCAATAAATTATATGTTCAAAGAATATTTAATGTTTAATTATGTCTGTTACTGTTATTAAACCATTTCTAATCCATTCACAAATTCTAACAGTGCTCCTCCAAAACATTCTACCTCTCATTATTTCTACAGTGACAAGCCCTAAAGCACCATCATTTCTAAGCATACAATAACTTCCTAATAATTACCTTCTCTAGCCCCTCAACCCTTTCCCTTATTCATCTTCCACACAACAGGAAGAGTGATTTCCTCAGTATTAATCATCATAATTCAAGTGTCCAAGTTCTTCCCATTGTAACTATAATACAAACTTCTAACTCCTTACTATGGTCCACTTATTTAAAAGACTTCACCTACAGCTACACACTCTCTCCCCTAAACAATGTTCAACATAAACAGCATTTCCATCATTTCTTTGAACATGCGAAACTCACTTAAATCCAGATCTTTATTTTTGTGATTCCTGATGCCTGGAATGTGTTTCTTTTTCTTTCTCCTAATCATTTAGAGCTCAACTGAAGTATTCCTTCTATGAAGATATTTCCTCTTGCTATCCTAGCTACTTCCCCTCAACACTTTTTATCACATGCACTTATTTCCTTCATAGTATAAATAAATTACGTATTTATATAATGTTATATATTTATGTCTCCTTCTTCATTTACAAGAATATAAGCTCCCTGAAAGCAGAGACTTGTTGTATTCCCAATATGTAGAACAGTGCATCACACTTAGTATTACTAAATAAACATTTATTAAATAAATGAATGAATGAAGAGTAAGAATAGAATATTATACAAATAATAATGTTAATTATATTAAGTTTGCTAAGTGATACACAAACTATGAATACATATATGGGGTATAAAAGCAATAAATACTAACATTAACATAAATATAGACAAATCTAGAAAATAAAACATATATAAGCTTCAAATTTCATTTTTTGAAACCAAACAAAATTAAACTGACTTGAACATTTATCATTTTCAGTGAGATAATTAAGATATTACATTTTTAAAAGTGAATTAATGAAATTAAGAACTCTTATGTATATATACATGTATGTGTGCAGATAGATGACAGACATAAATATATACAAACAAAAATACTAAAAGAAAGTGAAATGAGAATAGGATTATACTAATCCAAATATTCAAAATTATAAACTGAAAATAATCTTTTTAAGACAACACATTTAAAAGGTAATTTCTGTATAACACTAACAATCACACAAATAATTTTAAGAAATGCTCTAAAACAACAAAATAAGCACATACTCAAATTCAATCTGATCTGAAATGACAGCACCGTCAAAAATTTTCAGAAATCAGTGATTATCTTCAAAAACTATAAGAGGAGTCAAAGGGAAAAAATAAGCTATCTATAATGTTCTAGCACAGGAAGTACTAAAATACTCTACAGCAGATACTCTTAGGCAGCCACTGCATCCTCTTATTAGAATAAATGAGATCCTCAGTGGGACTGGTAGTTGGGTTCAAGACTTCTGTAAGGAAGGACTTACTGAGAATATTTTCCATGAAAAGCACAAAGGTGAGTAATATGTGATTCCTATCCTCAACAAAAATGTAATATACACACAATACAAAACTAGTACATAAATCTTGGCAAATGATATGTAATGAACTACAATTTTATCAATGGATACAGAATGAAGCATACTGGTCAAAATAAATCTTAAAAATAAAATAATTAGAATCCTGAAATAAATAGGATATTCAGCTCAAAAAGGAGAGGAGAGAATGATATTATTTGGACCCAGCATCACAAAGTACATAGATGGTGAACCCACAGCAAGAATAATTGAGATTGGGAGACAGAATAAGAATGGTGGACTAAAGATTTGGTTTGATTTCAGACATGCTAAACCTGTCATAACTTGCAGCACAGTGGGAAAACGTGGAGTAAGACTTTCAGAGACAAGCATAAATTAAAAAAAGAAATTATAGCCAATTTCCTTATGATTTGCACTTATATCTATAACAAGAGTAAGGTATCTTGCATAGCAGCACTATCTACATTAAGTATCAAATACAGGACTAGATTTCTGATGAATTTTAGAGTTCCTTACTATTAAATTTTTAGTATTTTTCTTGACTCATTAGAAAGGGTTTTCTCAATTAAAGTCCTATACAATATCTCAACTGAAAAACAGATTCATTTAAAAGATAAAAATCAGAATAACAAACATCTAAACATATGTTCAGATGGTGTATTTTGAAAAAACTTTATTTTTAAGCACTAATTTTCCTGTTTGATAACTGGTGGATGTATATAGCAGATGTTTCCTAAAATTTGTCCTGGATTTTAGTTTTTTAAGTGTACTCACAAAAACTTAGAAAAATAGAATTATGCTTCCTGACATCAAACTTCCATCATATAGTAATATTCAACTTAAACAAAATGAAAAATGCAAGAATAATTAATTTTACTAATTTGGTGACATTAATAGAATGTTGGCATCCTGGCTGGTAAGTGGGTAAACAGGAATAAACAATGTTTCTTAATACCTAAAACTGAGAATCACTTGGCCATTTTTATAGTCAGTTCCTTCTTAAGAAACACAAAAACTAAAATCTATTGGTATAAGAAATATGACTGCATACAAATAATCATATATATTACAATTCCAGACCATCTACACTGTTTGAAATTCAACTAACCATGAGACCTGCTGTATTTAGCATTTCACCTAATATTTTCATTCATTAACATTTCTAATTCATTAAGTATTAATGGATAAAACAATCATAAATGAAATACTATAATATCACTAGTTACATTGGTGAAAGTTAACAAATAAGGTAAAACTTTTTCTTTAAAACTTTATATATGAGATAGTCCATATTAGCAATTTTGAAATAAGGAGTAAAGTATTACTGGGATATTTCACTGCAAACTGATTCATCTTCTCTCAAACTTTAATAATCTGATTTGAAGAGAAAATATTTTTCTATTTTACCTTCTTAGTATTCTATTTGTACTCATTTGGAACTCTGCAGGAAAAAAAGTTTTAAACATAAGAGGAATTTTTCAATTGGTTTCTTAATTATCCCATCATCACATATTTGCCCTATTATACATATTAAAGACGTCTACCTTTAGCTAAATGTCAGTAATAAAGACTGCATTATTCTGTTGAGAAATGGCATAAATACAATACTACACTCAAAATTATTTAAGGCAACTTATTTACAGTAATCACTCAAAATAACAGTGAAAAAAGTCTGATGAAACAGCCATTTATTTCCAACAAATACAACTACAAATTAGAACGTTCTTGGTGACTAACAGGTTTTTTGGGTTTGTGTTTTTTTTTTTTTTTTTTTTTTTTTACCATTTCTGACTATATTCAGTAATACAATCTGAAACACTAAAGAACTTAAAAAAGAAAAAAATATTCTATAATAAAAATTTTGATTTTTAAAAAATTTATTTTACTATTTTCCTTTTTACTTTCAACATTAATGTGTTTAGAATACCTTGTTATCCTTTTTTATCATAGTTAACTCCGTCAAGTGTAATAAAGAAAAGTAATGAGATGCAGAGGAAATGAAAGAAAATCAACTGCACCAACATAGAACTAAAACCTAAAATGAATTTGCCTCAGAATGGATGTAGAGCAACACCATTGGTTTGAAAAAAAATAATCAGAGGCATAAAAACTAACTCTTGCCCCTCAAATTTTTGGAGTAAGAATGGAAATAAATTTTTAAAAATATTAATTATTCAATAATAATTTCATAAACTTTAATCTCACGGTTCAGAAGAGATATGTTAATTCAACAAATAACATATTGAACACATTAAAGACATGAAGTAGTAAAGGATTCACAAATAAATCAGTCAGTGGCTGTCTCAAAAATGCTCATAATCTACCCTGGGAGATAGACATATTTATAGGTTATACAATAACACTTTAAACAAAGTATTAAAACATAGAAAACAGTAGAGAAGAGAATTTAGTCTAATTGCTAAAGCCAATAAAGACTTTATTGAAACTGAGCATCAAAGATCGAGTAGGATTCCAGTAGGAGGAGAAGATAAGAAAGGACATTCCAAAATCACAAAATAGCCTAAGGCAAGGAATGGAAAACAGAAATGGACGAAAACTCATAGATACTCGTAGAAATGCAAGCTGCCTGTTATGGCCTCAGTGCAAGAGCTATAATAGAACATTAAGCTGAGAATTTTCCTGTTTTCTCAATCTTAGCTAAGGACCCAATGCTGAGAACAATAGGTTGAGAGTACTAGGACTGAGGTGACAGATCATCTATGTAACATTTAAAAAAACTGGGGGAAAAAAGACTGTGGCCAGAAACTGCTCAGGCACCCTTTCGTCTATCATTCACATCAAAAAATATAAGCACAGCTCAGGGGTGCAAAGTTAGCAGAAGAGCAGTTCTTTCCTTTCTGCTGCAGGCCCAGTGGCTGCTGTTGAACCGGCAAGTTTATGAAACCCAGGTGGTGTTCCTGGCCCGATGCTGCTCTGGACACAAAGCAGTCATTATTAAGAACACTGATGATGGCACCTCAAAGCACCCCTACAGCTATGTTCTGGTGACTGGAACTGACTGCTATCCCCAAAAAGTGACAGCTGCCATGAACAAGAAAAAAACTGCTAAGAGGTCAAAGATAAAATCCTTTGCTGTTCAAGTTTATAACTACAATCACCTCATTCACAAAAAGTACAAAACTGTAGCTAACAAAGATGTCTTCAGAAACCCTGCTCTGAAAACCACAAGGCCTGACGGGAGGCCAAAGTCAAGTTCGAAGAGAGGTACAAGACCTGCAAGAACAAATGGTTCTCCCAGAAGCTGAGGTTTTAACATCTTTTTTGTTTCAGTCATTAAAAGAAACACACACACACACACACACACACACACACATGCACACACAAACACACACACGCACACGCACGCACACACACATACACACACACACACATACACACACACACACACACACACACACACACACACAAAGTGCCTACTGGAAGAAGGGAGCTTATGGATTGTTTGAGAAAGAACTAGGACAGTGATTCACTCACTTTGGCCAATGTTCTTTAGAATATAGGACACTTAACGCATGGTACAGGAACCGGACTTAAACCTCAAAAAAATTTAAAGGCAAGAGGGCAAGATGACTTTAGTCTGGATTACTGCCTTAGAAATGGTCAAGAGTTCCAGTGTGTGGAGTAAAGAATTATACTTTTTCATAGGACAGATAAGGACTCTTAGAAAAAGGAACTAGCACTGAAGCATTTTTAAAGGAACTCTACCCTGAGGACTACAAAAGGAACAAGATAACCCCAGAAGAAAGAGGCTGGAAGTAAACCAGAAAGCTAAGGAGGGTAGTCAAAGAAGAAAAACACAGAAAGTATCAACTGCATCAAGGAATTACAACTGGGTTATTCCCAGAAAGTAGGAGTCTTTGAGAAAACCAGAAAAGCAAAAGAAAGGATCCAGAAGAGAGACACTTCAACAGCATTTACCAAGGGGCAGAAAACAATATTCAGAGTGGGATTTCAGGTACAAGTGACGGCAAAGAATAAAATAACCTGCTGCTTGGACCCTAGTGAGCTCATCTGTTTTACTAAAACCACTAATAGTAGTAAACAGTGGGTCAAGTAGTCCAAATATAAGGCCATAATTTTCATGTGACTATAGAGTTGGAAATCTATTCTATACATATAAAATTGAAGTTATTTTTCAGAGAGTACTAATCATATGATATATGTTTGAATTGGTTTAAGTTGAACCTACATCTATTTATAAAATGTTCATTCATTTCCTGAGTTGCAGAAATTGTTAAGTACTGGGGAGAAGTTAAAGGCAGACTCCACCCTCAAAAGACAAGTGCAAAGGCAGTTACATTACATGCAATAATCCAAGAACAGGAAGAAGCAAACCCTACAGGATCATACAGAAGGACCATCTAACAAAAGTGTAAGGGATGAAGGTGTAAAGAACATCGTAGTTAAGCAGAAATCTAAAGTAAGACCTGAGGAATGGGGATGAATTATACAGATGATAATGGCCTAGGGATAAAGAGATGTGTGAGCAGTTGGAAAGAATGTTGCAAGAAGACAAAGAGCCAAAGACAGCATGACACAATCTAGGATCTGCAAAAAATTTAGCATCAATCAATACATGGTGTTTGCAAGGAAAGAAATGAAGTTGAGGACGTAGGAGGAGCCAGATCACATGTCTAGACAGAAAATTTGGATTTTATCGTAAGGACAATCAGGATCATTGGAAGGTTTAGTAACATCCATTTTTCATATACTAGCATAGTTGGTATATGTTAAGCCGTCTTTCACATGTTTTAGTTGTTTTTTCCTCACAACAACCCTGTGAGGTAGGTGTAATGATTCCCAATTAACAAATAAAGGAAAACATTTAAAGTTGTTAAACAATTTACACTTTATTAAGTAGCAGTCAGGATTCCAGATCAGAAAATACATTAAGAAGATGATACACATACATACATACATACACACACATACACACAAACACACACATACACAAAGAACACAGAAATTTCAGAGTTAAAGGAAAAATTTTAAGTAATAATGCTTGTTAATTCAGCATAAAGATAAAAAAGATGCATGACATCAAACGTTCTCTATGGAAACGTATACACTTAAAAGTTTTGACTAATTCAATTTATATTGAGAAATAGCCGCAGAATTCAAAAAAATAGGCAAGAATTAATTGATTTATAAAATAAGATAAGCAAAGACTGAACTAATTATATAAATATAAATATTTTATCTCCATACATCTGCCTGAGGTTATTTGGAAAAAATAGAAACCTTTTCACATTTACTTCTAAAATATATAAATTCAAACTGCATATATTGTTCTATGAATATAAATTATATTTTGGATGAAAGAAAATAATGTATGAATAATAAAGTTTAACTGAAGTAACTCAAATATAAACCATTTAGTATAAAAAGGATTGTCCATCTAAAGTTAAATTGCAAAATCATCTCCCTATTATTCACAATAAAATACTTGAAAGTTTTCATACCCCAATCATAACACAAGACTTTGTTCAGAGAAATTCAATAAGACAATTTTAAAAATCTTTTTTGGGATGAATATAAAAATATGTCCCTAATTTAAAAGACAGAGTATGTATTTTGTAAAACTGAGAACATCTGAGAATTTAAAAATACAGATTGAAACTATTTTTAAAAATGTATGTTCTTTAAAATTAGTTTAAATTACATAAGATCTACACTCAAAGCATATTTCTTTATATCTTTTTATTTTTTCGCCAAATTCATGATTTCTTTGGTTGATCCTACTATTTCTTTTTAAAGCCTCCAAGTGAAAGCTAGAAGTTGTCAGAATATTATTGTGGAGGTCTAAGTACATGTCATTAAGTATTTAAAATTCATATTATCATCTATGCATTTGCTTGATTTTTCCTATTTCAAACAGAAAATTAAAATGGGGAGAATGAAAAATAAGTTTTCATTAAGATGTAATTACTCTTGATCTAGTATTTATTTCTGAATTCCAAAATTATAAGTGAATATAAATTAAATAATAAGTCTGACCATAATTCTGGTCCTTCTGAATAAGAAGAGCCCTCCCTTGCAAAACAATCAAATAGAGATACTAGATTTCTATAATATACTTTATACGATGAAGATAACTAATTAAAATAAATAAATTCCAAATATACAATTTAACTTAAAAAAATTTCCTTTAATTTTGGCTAGACAAACAGTATATGTTCATTAAAGTCAATTACTATACAAGTATATTCAATAGGAGTAAAAGTTTCCATGTAATTCCCTTTTTCAAATAATATACACTGTTAAGTATATTAAACCATAAAATTCATATGGTTAAAAAAATGGTATCTAATAAGTTGTTATATTTACATCATCCACAGAAGGTCTAATATACAACAATTAAATATCTTGTATAGTTAAAAATAATATATGCACAACAAGTTTAATTTGCCCCTTTTCACGAAAACATTAAAATAATATATAAAATATGTGGCCTAATCTGTCAAATATGATTATTTCAGTTAATAAGATGAATGGGATTAAGCAATACTTACAGTAACACTGTTTGCAGAAAATGCAAAAGAACCAATTATAGCAAATTAAATTTTCATATATTGATAAAATACCATCTTGCTAGAGATACATAAATACATTATATTATATCTAAACTATATTCTTTAAAATAGTAAGATTTACTTCTTTAGTGCTTTGACTATTGAATGAAGTATTAAGTCTATCCAAGTTAAGGGAGAATCACCTTTAAAATTTAGTTTTTTGTTAATATTTAACTACATTCTACTCTCAATGTAAATAAAGCCGAGTTTTTCTAATTTAGCTGATAGTTCCATGTTGAAAAGGATATTGAGAATTGTACTGTATTTATTCTCAAAGATATATATATATTTCAAAAGAGTATAATTGCACTATAAAATTAGATGAAAATCTTTGTAGAAAATTAGACCTCTTGTTTTGATTCTAAAATACCATCACTCAGCATTTAATTAATATAAATAACATTCTAACTAGAACAAAATCACTTGCAGCAAACTATCTTAGTTCCATTATGTAAGGTATAATTCCAAATACACAGAATTCTATCCCTGAGTTGAACAGAAAACACTTAAAGAAAGGGTCTCTAGAAAGTAATTTCTTCCACCCACCTCATTTTACAAATACGTAAACTGTGTCCGAGAGACTTTTATCTGCATTCACTGAGAATCTATAGGTATAGAGATATACAGAAATATCATTTAACTTATGATACATAATTTAGTTTAGCTAATAAAATGACACTGTATTTCATATGATTAGGACTCTGTGAACACTAACAGACCCTAATTCTTGCCATAGAAATGCCTATAGACGCACAGAAAAAATTTTTTAAAAGCCGATACCTAGTACATCACACTATTGACTAAAAAAGCAAAACAATTAAATATAACAATCCATATCATATTGCTTAACAATAGACACAGCAGTTTCTCATGTTATTTTCCTATCCTATAATCATAAACATGCCAAACTATTACTAAAGATAGCAGTCTTTGTAAAATTGCCCTTATAAAAGAAAGAAGAAAATTAAATAATTGTATGGGGGAGACTAAAATACAGTAAGTGGAAGTTAAAGTATTTACTGTTTCTTCTCTCCCAAGCTTTGTTTCAGTATGTTAAAAAAATGTTCAAACTCAATGTTCCTAAAATTAAGAATGAAAACTAGGTTCACCATAAACTGGCTCTGATGTAAAAATTTCACAAAAAAGTGAAAGTCTTAAGACGCATACAACAATGTAAGCAAAGCTAATTAGGATATTCTTACTGTATTATAAGCTGGTCTGCTACTTTAAGAACACAGCTCTAAAATCTTATATAATATTGGTTTGGTTATCTGAAAATATTTAAAAACATTGATTCTTTTCAATTTCATTAAAAGCGAAGTACTTATAAAAGCATTGTAGTTTCATTTGCTTTTGGAATAAAATCATTTCCGAGGCGTGCATCCATTTGTTTGTTACTCAGTTCGGTACTAATCACAAATCAGATGACCTTAAAATAAAATTTAGAGCCAGGGAGGGCAGCACTAAGTTTAACTGACCTCAATACATTTTTAAATGATGTTTCCCAGTTACTCGTTATTCTCTCTTATTGGGTTTTCCAGTCTAGAGCAGGTGCACAAGGAACTTACAGTCTATGTAGTACTCCTAGTCAGTTTCACTCTGCAGATGGCACAGTGGAGAAATACCTTCTGTACAGGACCATGTACAATCTCTTCTGCAGCTGTCAGCACCTAGGGGAAAGTGCGCTGTTAAACAGTTGCTGCGTTCCACCTCAGAAGTGGCTGCAATTCGGTGGTGGGTGAAGTGATTCCTGTACGTATATACAGGGATGAAAAGTACTATAGAAGATGAAAATATTTCACAACAAAAGTGGCTGTCTGAGAACTGTGCCCCAGCAAAACAGAATACATCATTCAGTCACAAGAGCCCACAAATGAGCTAGCATTCATTTAAAAATTGAATGTCAAGAATGATTGAAGGAAAAAATAGAAATACAGTTATTCAGTTCACAATAGAAGTCAATGTTAAAACCTCTGTGTTAAAAAATTAAACCCAAGCACTGTATATTGATTTATAACATTATTTCTAGTAATTTATCTAAAACAAGGCAAATGTATACAGTAAGAATCTTCACTCTTTTCAACTAATTTAATGGTTTTGTTTCAGACAACAATGCAAGGGATAGGGGGCAAAACAAAATAGGTGAAATATCGAAACAGAAACACAAGTAACATTATGGTATCTAAAAATAAGTGTAAGCGAAACCATTCTGAAATTATGAATTACTTCATATGGAAAAAACCCCACAATTTTATGAAATAACTGGTTCTCAACACTAGCAACGGTTATATATTTTTCATACAATGGAGCTTTAATAGCAATCCTATTATAAAATAACAACCTCTCTCCAAAATCATGTCGAGTTAGAATCTAAATACAGTCTTTATCCTTTGCTCACATAAACAATGAGTTAACCAAATGTAAGGTAATTCTAGTTCATTAATAGAGAAAACTATTACCATATCCTACTTTTATTACAACATCACCTCCCTTTCTGTTTATCTCTTATGAAATCAGAAAATGCAAAAATTATTCTCTGGGAAATATCACTGAATTGCTAGGATATTTTTCTAATCTTCTACTTCTCAGAACAGCCACTATGTTTATACCACTCTGAAGAAGTAATGGTTATTATTTTAAAATATCACATTTAGGTTCCTGAAACAGATTGAGGGCGCTCTGAAGCAAAGTCCAACAAATCTGACCACTAAAAAGTGTCTCATACATCAAACTTTTCTGAATCTCACCTTCTATAAGACTTTATTTATTTTGGAATATATTCAGTGGAGTTAGATATAGCTAAACATTTCCTTTTAGCTTTCTTAAATTTTTTCTAGAATAAGGCATAGTGTAAATAAATTTGTCCTTTAAGTGACAAGAGGTGGTAGAAGAAAAAGCAAATACAGAGAGTCCCCCAGACTCTTTATTAAAAGAAGACACAGATCAGGGTTCATATATGGGATTTAGGAAACACAGTAATTCTGCAAAATTGCATGAGCAAAAAGACATATTATACAAGTCCCAAAGGACATTTTTCTTGGTAAAATGGGCCATAAGCTTTTGTCAGTTTCTCAAAAGGTTCTGTGACTTCCTCCAAACATTCAAGTGGGTGAAGACAGCCAAGTGAATACATAGCAATATTCATTAATTAAACGTCTAACTCTGAGCTGTTTCTTCCTATGTAGAAGAAGTAGCAGATACCGGGGTGTTCCAACAACTAAATGAAATAACTGACAGAAAGCACATGGTATAATAATTCACCTATTATTACCAGTAATAGTAATAATTGTTCAAAAGAGCTATTTCAACTAAAACTTCCTTATAAGATCCCATCTTTGTTTATTGCTCTATAACTTCATATTTCATCTAGCTGTGTCTTCTACACTTACTTAGTTGTGTCTTCTCAAAGAGACCAGTATCATAAGCTTTATATTTTTGCATTATTTTAGAAATAAAGATGCTAAATACTGTAAGTTTTGGAACACTGTTACATAGTCCTAGAGTCTATACCTGTGGTTTTCAACCACCAGTCCGTGGACCATATCTGGTTTGCTAGAAATTTCCTGCCAGCCCGTCTAATATTTTCATATTCTCAGGATGTATTTAGAAGAGAAGAACAAATTTACTTCGATGGGATTTAAACTACAAGGGCTGTCCGGAAAGTACCCAGCCATGTAATATGAAAAACAGAGGCATTTATGGCTGGATGTTTTCCAGACAGCCCCCGTATGTAACGGACCGGCAGGAAATAGTGTCCACGGGCCAGTGGTTGTGGTCCGTATGTCCCAAAAAGCCCACTGGTCTGTTCTATGACAGTGCACTTGGGACACATTTGGATAAGTAAAGCATTTGGCTTCAACTGTTTATATAAAATAATTTTATTTTATTTATAAGTCTCTCTTTTCATTCACACAGTAACAAACAAAAAATATAAATGTGAAGATTATGCATATATCCAGGGATCACATTTTCTGAAAACGTTATACAAGTTAAACACTTTCACTTTCATAAATCATTTTCCTTACTCCTTTCAGGTTAGCTTTCTCAAAGAGATACAATACACATATATACATACACGTCCTTTAAAAAGGACATATAGCCAAGCCTTACCTTTAAAATGAATTTGCAATATTATTATATACACAGTATAACTAAATAGCGTTTATGGTGCTCTTCAAGACTGTGGTAACTTTTAAATATTTGTCAAAAATGACAAATGGAACCTTACCGTGTATTAAGGATACACAGTGAAAAAACAGAAGATTTACTAATATGTGAAATAACAACATACAACTAATAGTTTGTTCCCAATCTTTTCAAATGTAAAGAACCTTTTCTAGAGTTTTCTCATGATTCATTGTATGCACTCACACACTGATAAAATATATAGCGGTAAGAACAGGGAACAGGCTTTATGTGAAGGCACAGAAGTAAAAGAGAAGCATATCAAGTATCAGAGTATTACGATAAAAAGGAGATGAGGAGAATATAGAGTATGTGTAGAGACCACTGAGGTCCAATTAGGCTAACAGTAGTAGGTCCAATTAGGCTAAGGAAGTTTAGAATATTTTCTTTCAAAACAATGGCATTTTGATAAGTGTTTTCCAAAAATCATTTTAGCAGCAACATGGAAGATGAACTAGAGGTGACCTAGATGGTTCAATTGAAATGGTAAGAATGGGAATATACAGTTAGGAATAATGAAAGATTTATAAAAATGAAATGGTATACTATAATATATAAAACTCTGAAAGTAAAAATTATGGGATAAGTCAAAGTCACTTATAAAGTTTGAGTATAGAAATTAGCACTCATTTATCCATTTAGTTACTCAACAAAAATATCAATCGTCTCCTATGGATAACATCACATTTCAGGTACTGGGTAAAGCACTGAACAAACAAGCCAAAAACTTGACCTCTCAAAGATTACATGCTAATGGAAGAGACAGATAATAAATAAAGCACAAAACATATAATACAATGTATGAAAATGATTCGTGTCTGAATTAAAAATTAAGCAAGTTATGGGAACAAAATGAAGAATACTATTTTAACAGAATAGTTAGAGAAAAACTAAGTAGCATTATTTGAATGAAATAATTTCCAAATTATGAAGGATGAGTTCACAGACTAGGGTAAGAGTACTACAGACAGATGGAACACTAACAGCAAAGCTTCGAGACAGGAATAAGTGGTCAAAATTTTAACATGGAGTCAGATCACATAGAACCTTGTAGGCCATAATAAAGACTGGATTTTCTCTCTTCCATTTAGTGTTAGAGAAAGCCACTGCACAATTTTGACTGGAGGAGTGATAATAACTTGTTTAATCTTTTAAAAGGATCATGCCAGCTATTGTGGAATTGATGGCAGACAGTGAAAATGGAAGTCTTGGCAAGACTATGGTAAAATTTACATAACAGAGTATCCCTGGGACTTGTCCCTTTGCCCAGGGATTGGCAATTACAACCCAGGATTAAGAACAAAGAATTATCAATCAAGTATTTCTCATTCAGAAGACAGCCTACACAAGTGAGAGCCAACTACTTCACCATAATTTAAAAATCTTTACCTTCCTCAGTTCTTCTTTATTTATTCCAACTGCCCAAACCCACCCCATCTTGAATGAGTCAATCACCAGAATTGCTGCATTGACTTAATGTAGGTGAACAGTGCTATTGACAAAAGTATAAATCAAACAAGAATGGGTCCCAAAGACCAAAAAAAAAAAAAAAAAAAAAAAAGGGAAGACTGGTATCTCATCTCTCAACTGGACCTATGAGTTTAGATTTGCTTATTAGCCCATACCCTCTCCCCCTCCCCAGGCCCATTTGATGAAGGAAAGAAGATAGGGAGTTGAGAAAAGGGGTAGAGAGCAGTGGAGTCACTATTTGTAATAGCAAAGAGTATCGGGACTATGAAAATAGTTGGACTTGAGTCTCCAGACAGTGCAGACCCAAGTAGCCAAATGTGTGGGTATACTAGAAAGGTAGACACCGAGAAAGAGTAGAAAAAGTAAGCCAGGAATCAAAGTGTGACCCTGCAAAAATAGCTCAACAACACCCCCCCCCCCAAAAAAAAATTTTTACACATGTGCTACAGTAGATAATCTTGTATTTGTCTTTCTTTCCCCACAGAAGGCATGAGGTCTAGTTTGTGTTAGAAAAGTAGAAAGAGAAAAAAATAGGGAACAAAAGTGCCACTTAAAAGAGAACCTTTCCCCTTTCCATCTTTCTCCTCCAGGCATCAACAGCGGGGAAGAAAAACTGGAATATAAATAAAAGAGCAGATCACTCTCTACTCACTGGAATGAGCAGAGTGAATGACTAAATTCAACTCTTTCAACACTCCAATCTCCTAGAAAAGTCTAAGTGGCACCAAGTAGAAGGGAAAAGTTGAGTTTTAAATTGGGCTATGAGGTTAAAATTCAAACTAGTCAGATTCAACTGACTTTACTAAATTAAAGTCAGATTAAACAGATTTTCTGAAGTGTTCAGGAAGCTATGATGTTTTCTTAGGATGAGTAAAGACACAAAATAAGTAATTTGACCAATCAAAGAGAAAGGCCATATTGGAGAAAAATAAAACCATTCCATTTACATTCCCTCTTAATTATCCAACTCAATTCATACTGTAATATGAAATGGTTAGCACCAAGTGAGTTGATTTTGACTTTCAATGTCTCTAAAACAGTCCGTAAATATTGAGTTGAATGCCTGTTATTACTTTATTCTTATGAACAACTAGCAATACATAACTAATGGGTATTTCACAAGGAATTCCTTACATTTATCCCTGCACAAAAGTTATAGAAATATTTTGACATTTGTAAATACTACTAGGTCATACTATAAATACTAATAAATATAAATATTTTACATTTGTGGAAAACAGTAGGTTGTATAGAAACTAAAAAGTAAAATCCCTAAATAAGGCACCAACCTCAGAAGCTTGAGGAACAAAAAGCCTCTAGGGAAGCAAAAAGCAAAAAAGAAGGAAAAACACGTGAAATGTTTTATTGTTTTAAAGAACATTTTCAGTATTCATATTGGAATAATTGAAAAAACAATTTTAGGGAATATTCTGCTCTGACTCATAGCTTAATAACTTAGGACTTTCCCCTAAACTGAATCATGTTCTTTTCAGTCACTTAAAATTTAATGGTACTTTTCTAAAAACTCAGGTACATCTTTTTAAATAAATTAAGGTATCAGTATTTTATGTCTAAATAACATATAATCTTATCTCTGTTTAAAAGTCATAATTTTAGAGAATACAGGATCCTATTACATTGATGTTTATAACTTTATGTAATGTTCACATTCATTTTATAATCACTCATCATCCTAAATTATGCCTTGTATATTCAACATTATCAGTTAGTCTTTGGAGGCACAACATAATGAAGAGAAACAAAACTAAGTTCTATATTTAGAAGTTTTTTTCTATTCTACTTTTTCTTATATGAGTTATAAATAATTGGAAAATATAAGGAAAATCATACAAACTCAATCCAAAGTTACATGTTAATTCACTAGTAGTTAACGTTGTCAGCCGAATTATCAACACAATATTGAAGGATAAGCACAAAGTTGGAAGACTGACATTATCTTTCTTACTATAAAGTTACAGTATTTGATTGTGATATTGGTGTAAGAACAGGCAAACTGATCAATGGAAGAGAATGAAGAGGCCAGAAATAAACCCACACAAATATAATCAACTGATCTTTGACAAAAGAGCAAACAAAATTCAATGGGGAAAGGATAATCTTTTCAACAAATGGTGCTGGCTTAACTGGACATCCACACACACACACAAAAATAATTCTAGATGTAAACAATAAACCTTTCTTAAAAATTAGATCCAAATAGATCAAAGACAAAGCTATAAAAGACCTAGAACATAACCAAGAAAATCTAGGTAACTTTGGGACTGACAATGACATTTTTAGAAACAACACAGAAAACAGAATCCATGTAAGAAAAAATTGGTCAGCTGAACTTCATTATAATTAAAAACATTTGCTCTGCAGAAAACACTGTTATAAGAATGAAAAAACAAACCACAGATGGGAAGAAATTATTTGCAAAACACATCTGATGAAGGACGAATAATGTAAACATACAAAGAACGCTTAAAACTCAACAAGTAAAAAACAAACAATCCAATTAAAAAATGGGCAAAAGATCTGAACAGACACCTCAATATAAAAAGAAACTGATGGAATCTAAGCATATGAAAAGATGCTCAACACCATAAGTATATTAGTTTGCTAGGGCTGCCAAAAGAAAGTACCACAAATTTGATGGTATAAACAACAGAAATTAATTGTCTCACAGTTTTGGAGGTAGGATCCATTTTAACGACCTCACTGTAACTTGATTAACTCTGTCAAGACCCCATATACAAATCAGGCCACATTCTAAGGTACTGGGGATTAGGACTTGAACATAAATTTGGAGGGAGACAATAATTCAAATCCATAAAAGTATGTCACTAGGGAACTGCAAATTAAAAGAACAATGAGATACCATTAGAATGGCTAAAGTCCAAACTGACAACGGTACGATGTGGAACAACAGAATCTCCCATTCATTACTAACGGGAACGAAAATGGTATAGCCACTTTGGAAAAGCTGGGCAGTTTCTTTCAATCTATACATACCCTTACCACGTGATTCAATGATCACTCTCCTTGGTATATATTCATATGAATTGAAAATGTATGTCCACACACACAAAAAAAACTCACAAATTTTTACAGTAGCTTTATTCATATTGCCAAAACTTGGAAGCAAGCAAGATGTCCTTCAACAAGTGGACAAAAAAAGGAAACCGCTATATCCATATTATGTAATATTATTCAGTGATTAAAAAAAGAGCTATCATGCCATAAAAAAAACATGAAGGAACGTTAAATGCCGTTTGTAAAATGAAATAGCTAATCTGAAAAGGCTACATGATTTATGATTCCAAGTTTTTGACATTCTGGAAAAAGTGAAATGATCAGTGATTGCCAGAGATGCATGGGGAGGGAGGGAGGAATGAATAAGTAGAAGGGGTAGTGAAACTGTTCTGTACAATACTATAATGGAAAATACATGTCATTACATATTGTAAAAACACGAAGATTGAATCCTAATGTAAACTATGAATTTCAGTTAATAATAATGCATCAAATTTGACTCATCAACTGTAACAAATGTACCACACTAATGCAAGATGTTAATAACAGGAGAAGTAGGGACAAATAAGGGTATATGGCAACTCCCTGAACATTCTACTAAATTTTTCAGTAAGCCTAAAACAGTTCTAAAATTCAAGTCTATAAATTTTTTTAATTATTTTTAAATTTATTGGGGTGACATTGGTTAGTAAAATTACATAGGTTCCAGGGGTACAATTCTACAGTACATCGTCTATGTGTTGCATTGTGTGCTCAGCACCCAGAGTCAGTTCTCCTTCCATCACCATATCTGCCTCCCCCTCACTTCTCCCCAACCACACTCCAAAGTCATTAAATTTTTAAAACAGTGGTTGTTCTATTAAGAAGGTCAAAAAGTAAAAGGCTTAGGACAATGACACAAAAATAAAAATAAGCCCCAAAAATCTAAATGCAAATGCTAACAATATTCTTTTTTCAGCAACGGGCATGACAGTAAATTATGGTGACTTGAATGCAATGCAGGTAGAGAAACAATGGTAACACTGTTATAAATGGCTGATATGCAAATTGAGTTTATTAAGAAAGAAAGTTTTTGTTCCTTGTTTTTCCATTGACAGTCTTTTGTAAAACTGTTTTATAGTTTTACCAATTTTTTTTTTCAATGTGAAGTTTCTTTTTTCAGGCTACCTGCAGTTAAATAGAACAGTGAAGAAGCATAGTAAGCATTTCATATATTCAAAATAAAGAAGAAATCTAAACATAACAGCTACCCAAATTTGTTTTCATCACACACAAGTTACATTTTCTAGGATCACAGTTCATATTAAGCTATATGTTTATAAAAGCAATTCATGCTAAAATACTCAATAAAATTGTGATCTATATATAGCAAAGTTATAACTGGCAAACAAGGTTTAAATAGGCCAAGACATTTTGTTAAGTTTAACAACGTGCTATTTTAATTTCAGAAACCCAGATAATGCCATGGATATAATAGTATCAAGAGTTTGAGGTTATATTTTTAAAAATATTCATGCTATACTTACTTTAATTATTCTAAAATTCCCTAGCCTACCTGATGATATTAGAATGGAAATAGGCAATACTGTTTCAGCAAATTGCAATCAAAACTTCTGACTAAAAGAATTCAAGGATAAGTTTTCCCTCTCTGCCTACATATTATGTATCTTACTTGGATGCAATAGAAAATTTATAAGGACAGGAAACTTTACATTAACTAGGAAATGGAATTTTCACCAAGAGAAAAAAGTTTTATACCTTTCAAAATTTTAAAAAAGGAATTTTTTTTCTAAAGAGTGTAAATCAGTAGATCTATACACATCTTTGTGCAGTCATTATTCTATTTATTTTCTAGTATTTCTCAGTAATGTTTATGATTCTAATGTATCTTTCCTAAAAGGAGAAATAACCATCAATTTTAGGAAAATGTAAAATGTCCTGGTAACTGTGTTAAAGAGCATAATTAGACAAATAAAATTTTATTTGGAATACAACAATATAAAATTTATTCTTACCCTCCTCATTTATTAAATATTCTACTGGTTTCTATAACTCTGGGAAGGATACAGAGTGCCCATATTTTAAAATGAGATAACTATAAATTTTACATAGTTATTTTATATAGTCATTTTTCTATAACATAGACAAGTTTATACTTGACACTCTCTTGTTATCAACTGCTGTTTACTTTTCCTAATCCAAATATCTAGGTATGATAGTCAAGAGAATATGTATCAAATTAGTATTTTGTAATGACACTAAAAACAAATACACATTTTACCATGACTCTAAGACCATCTCATTACTTTAAAAATGTCAAAAACGTACGTGAATTTCTCAGAATTCCTTATATGTCCGTAATAGAAATTGTCATATTTAATAATTCATATCCTTAAATAACAATTTCTTCAAATAACAAAAAAATGAGTATTGTAGTTTTTTCTACCACAAAGTTTATAGAAATGTGAGAAATTATGCATTGTGATAATTTAGTAAAATAAAAACATTATTGAATAAGGAAATATAAATTTGTTACCTATGCCATGTAAAGACACAGGACAGAGATTATAAAACAAAAGTTCTCTTCTATAACTTTCTGAGGCGGCTTTTTGGACACGAAAATCAAATAACAGCACTCTTTCCCCAATTCAGAGAAACACTAGATTAAGTGGTAAAATTGCCTAATTTTGAGATTTTATCTAATTTTTAATATTGATAACTCCTACTAGTTGCCTATACTGAAATATTCTATTAGTATAACATGGTATTGATGAGGACAGACCATGGGGATAGACAAAGCTCACCTCTGCCTCTAAATTGCATACATATATATGCATACTTACAGATAAATGTTTATATGTATTATATATATATACTTATATATACACGTACACTTACATACATATCTACTGTGTACCACACATACATGCATGCTTTGGACAAATCACTTAATCTCTTGTGCCCTTTCCCTTACAGGATTACTGTGTGAACTAATTCAGTAAAAATATGAAAAGCAGGTAATTATAACTGTCCCTGGCTCATAGTAATGTACATCTAGACATTGACTGTTATTATCATTGCTGCTACTACTATTAGTGTTGTGTAAATATACCAATATTTCCAATTTCCTGAAGAATATAATGATTTCTAAGTGCTCCACCACTTGAATAAGCTGAGTAAGTTTGAAGACTACTGCCACTGAAACAAACGGAAAAAGCATGGAACTGCAAAATACAGTTGGTGTTTTAAGAGAGAATAGAGGAAGAACTGAGAACAGGATTTATCTTTTGTCACAAAATACCTTGAACTCCCCTGATTTTTAAATCCATTTGCATATTATAAGATTTGTGAGTAGAGAGAATATAAATGCATCTCATCCCAAACCATTTTTGTTTTTTAACAGCAGCAGCTGACGTAGGAGAGTAATTTCCTGCTTAGTTGACAGTACATCACCTAGATTCAGAAATTATACCCTCAGCAGCAAGGTAGTTGGTTTCTGTCAACACTGAGGAAATAGAAGGATAGTAAAATTACACAAAATAGAGATGATTTATTATTATAAAAGAAAAATCAAACTATATTGAACAGAATTTATTCTTAACTGGTTATACTCTAGAGCTAAAGTTATTTTAAATTTCAACTATTTTGCTGTATTTTTAATAAAATAAAGGTTTTGTTTGTTAATAATCTTTAAATGTTGTGAAAAAATACTATATTTCCACTCTTCCTGAAATTTTTAAACAAATTTTAATAGAATCAACCAAAACTTATTAGTCCTCCGATTGTAATTATCCTTAGTATGTAGAACACTGTGTCCTAGTTCAGACAGCAAATGTCATTTAACAAATACTTAGAATGGTGGTAAGTGGTAATAGTTTATATTAAACTTTGGTGTTAGTGGAAATATTAATCTTCACTCAATATGTAGTAATTTCTGTATGTGCATGTGTGTGTGTGTGTATGTGTGTGTGTGTATACAGCATATCTACAAGCTTTGAAGTTTTCCTCTACTTTAGTTATATGAAAATCTAGTGACTTCCTTTAAAGTAATTTTTAAGATGTATGTTAGTTTAAGTAACTAGATATCATGAAGAAGTATTGTAGACTTCTGGTCTATAACAATAAAGAACCAACCACAGATTGTAGAAGTAAATTCTCAAATTAAAGTATTTCTGCCATTTACTAGTCATGTGATATTAGGAAAATTACTTATAATTTTGTTCCCACATCTGTAAAATAGTAGTGTTGTGTCTTTCTCATAGGAGTTATATGATGACTAAATGAAAATCTACGTTAAAACACTTAGAACAAGTCTAGCACATAGTAATGCACTTCATAAGTACTAGTTGTTATTATTATTATTGTGGTTAAGTATAAAAGACTGAACACACTCCCTTCTGAAACTCCACTAAAATGACAAAAAAAAAAAAAGTACAAAACCAAAGGACAAAGAGGTTTTGAAAAATGAAAAACTCGTCACTGCAGACAAGCAGTGACTGATTCAGAATGGCAGATGTAGCTGAAAACTAAGTGGCAGAAAAGGATAAGAATTGAGATAATTTGCCCAACAGAAAGGCAGAGGTAATGTTAGCACTAAATACTGAAGCATTCTCTAAAAGTCTATAGAGAGAACATTTCCGCACACAGCTTAACAACTCCATTCCACATATACTGTTTTACCTGTAAAAGATCAGTGTTGAATATCTTGAACCAGAGATGTTCTCGACTTAGAACTACCAGGCCAACATAGGTAGGACACAAAGGACAAGTAAGGCTCAATTGGACCTGAACTGGTTATTAAATGGTGGCAAGTAGATATAAACCATCCAGGAGGAATATGTGAAAATTCATTGGAGAACTTTTGAGACCCCAGAGAAGAGACCACTACCAGGGATCTTCCAAGAGAAATTCTGGCTCTTTCCTTGATCACCCTAATGAAACCATCTAGGCAACAATTCTTGCCCCCAGACATAGCTTTTCCAACCAAATCTGTAGCACCTCATTAAGTCAAGACTTTCAGAAAAGTCTCCAACAAGACTAGAGCCAAAATAAATAAACAGAAAAATGTTCTCAGAGAAAACACAATACAAAGAGCAAAAGAAACATTTAAAAAAAAACTATTATTACCATCCTCACAGACATGACATTAAAATTAGTCACAAAATAAGAACATTGTGCTGTTAAAAAAATAGAATCAAAGAAATAATAACTTTTAGAAAATAAAAATAACAGCTGAAATAAAACATTCAATGAAAGAAAAAGCCTAGAAAATCTCCTAGTAAACAGAGCAAAAAGATAAATAAATTTTAAAAAGGAGAAAAGTTAATAAAATAACAGCACAAATCCATATAAACACATGGCCAAGGATCAGAGACAGAGAACAGAAAATTGAGAGAAGGGAGCAATGTCTTCTTAATTCTGAGGAAAATTATTTTATATCCTACAATTTATATACATAAACTAATATTCAAATGCAAGGACGAGATGAAGATATTTTCTTTAAGCAAGCAAAAGTTTATGAATTCTTTATCAGGAAGCAGCTGAAAAGTATACTTCTGTAGAACAAAGAAGGAAAAAGAGAGGAGAAGAGCATGGGATTTGGGAACTAAAAGATCTAGGAGAATAACCACGGGAAATCCCAAGATGACCTGCTATACACCAAGCTTAGAAAGCAACCAATCTAGACTGTAGAGCAACCATTATGGAAGGGTCTCCCCTCAAAAGGACAATTGGTAACAGTGGTTTAAAACCATATTTAACCATTCAAAAAATTATTGATATTCTGTAAAAGATTTGTCGAAACATTTAGAAAAAAAAAACATAGGTAAACAAAAATAAGCAAATAAAAATGAGGTAATTATTAATTCCAGAAAAAAAAAAGTGATAGGAGATAGAAAACAATCATAATACATTGTTTAGCTAAAAAAAAGCAATATTTATAAAATAATAGTTGACTTAATGCAAAACTATTAGATAAGTATGTTGAGAAGATGGAGCAATTACTATATAAGTATGCTGAGAGAAGGAGGTAATATAAATGGAAGAATAGTAAATCCCCAACTAATAAAATGGGAAGTAAATTGATAGAGAAAAAAATTGATGAATGAATAAAGAGTAATTCTAAAGTATTATTCAAAAATACAGAACTTCCCAAAAGAAATAGCTCCAGGAGTGTAAAAATCATTGCCTCTAGAAAGTAGGGCTGTGGAAAATGGAGAGCAATAAAACCAGAGGGCTTCATTTGGTCTCAAGTCTTTTGATACTATTTTACTTTTTAACTCTATGTATATATTATTTCAGTTTTTAAAGTCAATATAAGGAAGTAAATAAGATAAAATTTCCTACTTAACAATGTAAAATAATAAATAATGTCAATTTCTAAATTTTTAACATAGTGGTATCTCAATTATCCAGCACCTGCATGGTTTCATAAAACATTAAATAAAAAGAAGATAAGTTTACACCTTCACGTGACAAAATTGTCCTTTTTCATCAACTGTTAAATTTTTTTTTAATTTACCATACATATTCTTGAGTGATGAACTTTTATTCTACCTTTTTGATGATTATGTTTTATTATTGTGGATAGCAATTGTCATACTTGCAACAGGTTCTGTGGGATATTCTATCCTACATTAAATGGCTTCAAGTCTGTCTTTATATTTTAAAAGAAGAGTGAAAAATAGAATGATCTGGTTTACTAAGAATTCTAGTTAATAAAATTGATTAGAACTTTAGAAAATACATAAAATGCAATAATCAAATTAACACTAAAAATAGCAAGCACATTGTGCTTACTATGTGCCACTCTCCTGAGGACTTTTCATATAAATTTCAACTCTGTAAGGTAGAAACTAATATTTCTCCCATTTTACAGATGAAGAAATGAAGGCACAGAGAGGGAACGTGACTTAATGAATTAGTAAATGACTGACATTTGAACCCAGGCAATTTGATTCCAAAGCCTGTGATCTTTACTGCTATGTTCTACTTAGCATTATAAATCTAATGAATACAATATGTCTTTGGTTATTTGGCAAACACTTTAGATCTGTCAGGGTCCAAAGTATATAAATAACTACAAACTATTATTACTGATATATTAGAAATACATGAAAGTATGTTCAAAATTAAAAGAATGTCAGATACCAAAAGATATTCAGCTTATAAATTAAAACAATTTCTTCCACAAAAAAATTATAAATTGACAAAACAATATTTAACTAAATCCATGCAAGGTTTGTTTTATTTCTGTTTTTTCCTAAAAATATTAGTACTACTATTGTATCTGGTAATTTAGTCAATTAAATATAAACAATATAACACAGAAGAACAAGATAATCATTATCTTGAAAAGAACTACAACACGAAAAGTTTGTTAAAATTACCTTTTATTAAAAAGCATACTATTATATTGCATTGATTCTAAGACACGTATTCTTCCACGATTTGTTTCTTTCTTGGTACATAAAATAATGGTGTATCTTACAAACAATGGTACTTCAGATATGAGGTTGGATAATTAATTTCACAAACTCATCCTAGAAAAAGTGTTACAAATACATTGCTGAATATCACTATGGTCACTTTCAAAGTACTTCTCCTAGGAAGCTATCCTACCTTGGCAAGGTTATATATAAGGTTTCAACACCTTATAGAGTTTGTTCAGTGCTGCTAACATTAAGCGCACAGTGGCAAGTTCATGAACTTAATGTCATATTTGGGGAATGATAGCCATTCCAGGAAAAGAGTTCCAAAATTGCTTTGAAAGGTAGACTATGCACTGGCATTGATGCATGGCTTCCTAAGGAGAGTACTTCAAAGGTAATCATGGAGATATTCAGCAATGAGGTATGTAGCACTTTTTCTAGGATAAGTTCGAAAATTAATTGTCAGACCTCATATGATGAAATACAGCAAGTAACAGTTATATCACATTTAAAATGTGTCAGGTACTATTCCATTTGCTTTATACACATTTATGAATCTAACCCTCACAGTTCTGTGAAGCAGATACTATTACTATCTATATTTTACACAAGAAAACTGAATCACAGATTAAGTAAATAAATGGAGTACATGCAGATACTGAGTGGAAGAGTATTTCAACTTCAGCAGTATGTCTAATTCCAGAAATTAAGTAAACTCTAAGTAAGCTCCTAAATATTATACAGTATAGCCATATCACTACATATAATTTGTCCCTTTCTCTGAGACATGTAACTCCTAATGATTTTTTCTTCTCTGAAACTGCAACTGCTTTTAGCTAGAGCACTTTGTGTAAAAACAACCTACTGTTTCTTTGGTTGTGGAAGAATGAAGAGTAAAGTTAAAAGTAGAGCTACTTGATTGCCAGTGAATAGGGAGCATAAATGGGATAATTAGTCACATTCATTCTTCAATTCCTGTTCAGCTACTTCTCACCCCTTCCCTCCTAATCTCTTGGGACAGAAACCCTCAATATACTTTTTGTTCTGATGAAAGATATTTAAACAGTGAATTGACATACATGAGACATGGAATAATTCTTTCTAAAAACAAAAGTTCTAAAGTTTCCACTACATAGACAATTTCAAATTTATACCTAAAGAAATTGTGTGCCATGGAGACTTTAATTAATGAAGTATTAAGGGAAGAAATGTTAAGCAATTTTAATTACAATTACCTTTACAAGTAATTTCTATGTGAATTCAAGTTATTGTTCTTTGATAAAAAAAGAACCTCAAACAGTCATAAATAGGGTAAAAATCAAGAACCTATTGCCTACATAATTTCATAACCTGCTGCTTTACACTGAAATAACACCATTTATTGAGGGCTTAGTCTCTATTTTGATAAAGTTTTTACATACAGCATTACTCATTACACTTCCTTGTGACAGGTACTACCATATCGATTTTTATACTAGAAATTGTAAAAGAGAAAGATCAGGCAACTTGTCCCAAAATCAGAGTTGGCAAATGGTAAGACACATTAGACTCAGTTTTTCAAAGCCTATGTTTTTTCATATATTGAATAGAGTATGCAAATAAAATGGGTGAAAATCAGAACAAAAGTGACAGTAACCAATCTTATTATTATATAATTTATAAACAATATGGTAAAGACTATTTTTAGTTATAAAATATGTTTGACAGGTATGTCTTGTTTAGTGTTTCTGTGAGATAAAAATGTTAAACCTTTAAGTAATACTTTGCCTGAATTTTAAATCCATGATGAAAATTTCTAAAATGTAATTGCACATATCCTTAACTTCTTAAAATGTAATGAACACATTTAAATATTTTTTGATGAATCAGGGTCATCACTGGGAGCATCAGTAATTACACTGTGTGGCAAGGTAGCCACAAGTGTAGATAGTAGGAGATAAAGAACTATTGAAGATAAAGAACTTAAGAACTATTGAAGCCAGTAGGAGTCCTATAACCTGGTTAAAGAAGTCCATGCTGAAAAAATTTACTTTTGTCATTGGTCTTTCTGTCTCAAAAAAACCCTGTAATAGCTGCTTGACCTTGCTCTCCAGTTATACTCAGACTTTTGCACTTTTGTAACAACAAATGTTATTCTTTTAAAAAATGTCGGTAGCTACTTAACTTTTCTACCCCCAAAAAAGACAATGCAGAACTATCATGCAACTGATAGTTTTTGTTCGTTTACTATTTTACAGTTAAGCACCACTTACTCCCTCTGAGATTACAAAGACCTTCTAGTTTCTTTCCGTTCTATTGTTATCTGCTATTACACTTGCACAACAATGCTTCCACAATTTGCTTCTGGAGTCCACCACTCGTTTCCCTTTTCTCTACCTTTATTATTTGTCTAGCTAGTCTCATTTCTTCTTGGTTTCCATGTGTAAAAGACCAAAAATTCAGTGGGACATAAGAACAAGAAATGACAAAAGACTAAACAGATGAAAAAAAGAAAAGAAAAGGTAGACATGGCTCATCATATTCGTAATCCCACACTGTGCCTTGTTTCATAGTAAAAACTAAATGATATAGTGAGGACTGAACAAACAACATAATACTGCAAGCAAATTGGCAACAAATGAGATTAAATAACTTAAAACACATTCTCTCTTTTGCTAGTTTTCTTTTTAGTCTTCTTTAATCCTTCATGGGTGATGGAAAATTTGACAGAAGCAAAAAAGAACATGATAATTACAAAATGGACATTCATATAGTATAGAAAAAAATCTTAGAAAAGTGGTCTGGAATAGTTCTAAGGACATTTAAATAAGCAGAAAATAAAACAATACAATTGAAAAATAGGTAGGAACAAGCCAATGGTAAAGACAGAAATGAAAATATAATTTGAATAATAAAATTACATGAATTACACAAATGATGAAATATTCTTTCAGAGTCACTGTAAAATAAAAAACTAAAAATGCCATAAGGAGTGCATAACAAAAGAGCTTAGCAAAATCTTAAAAATTTAATGATTAAAGAATTTAAGTAGTTCTTAAGGTTACTTAGAGACATGGTACATAATTCTTAGAAATTATCATACCTATTTTGAAGGCTATTAAAAAAGTATTTGATATTATCACTGACTTCAACTCCCAGGTTTAGTTGATGGTCATCAATAAAAGTTACCATTAAAAATCAACTATATGCACAGTGCTATATATACATGTGCTTTCTAGTCTGTTTTCAATGGTTACAATAAGTACCTAGGACAAGTGATTTAAGTATTTTGTTCTTCAGTTTTCTAAGCATACACCCTACTTCATAAAGTTACTGGGCAGATTAAATAGCACATATACAATGTGTTGACTATGGTCTTGTAAATAGTAAATGCTCAATAAATGTTATTATATTTGTTGTTATTGTTATTATTACTACTATTGCTTTGCTGTGCTTTCTCCCTTCCCTTATTATTTAACCTCTTAGCTAATACGGAAATTTAATCCCGTAAGATGACCAAGGCTATGAAGGTAAAAATCTATTAATGAAAGTAAAATAACAGATATTGACAATGGACCTACCAGATTCTTCTTTCTTACTTGGTGTTTCTTATTAACACTGTTCATCACTGTCATCACCAAAACTTACGAAAAAACAAAGTCATCATAATGAGAAATACAACTTACTATATTAGAGCACAGCAAAAAAAAAATCCATTTATATACCTTTTTAGAAGGCTAAATGCTACTTTTTAAAATCTTCCTTCAGAGGTAGGCTGACCAAATGTACAGCTTTAAACAGGACAGAAAACAACTGTACTGTCCCATTTCAAACAGTATGTATGGTCAGCCTATTGACATCCGGAATTTAGCCCAGGGAGCCTAGGCTGACCATATACGTACCATTTGACATGGGACAGTACCATTGTTTTCTGTCCTGTTCATCTGGTCAGCTGAACTTAGAAGTTAGTTCTCAAATAAACATTCTATTTTCCATTTCCCTATTCCAAAACTAGAATTTGGGGATTGATCTTCAACAGTACTTAGAAATACCTCTCACATAGGATGAACTCAATACATATCTGAAAAATGAAATAAAAATTTGTTTCATTTCCTATAAAAACACCTACTTTCAATTCAACTCATTTTTCCAATAAACTTCACAAAAAGATGCCAAGTTACAACCTAAAAACCAATATATAAAGGTCTATATATTTTTGGTTTAAATTTTGACATGCTATTTTAAAATGATATAAAGTATAATCAATTTTAAATGTAATACATGAAGAATTCCTTCAGGAAAATTTATTTAGTCTCTCTTATTTACATTATCCCACAACATTTACATGTCTTGCTTGATTTAAATAGTTTTGTAGTGGTTAGAGGCATCCAATCTGGAGAACTGTTAATGTTCTATTTTGTACATACTTATTCTGTACCTGTTTCATTTCCACTCCTCTGCTTCATTAACTCCCCATTTTCTCAAATCTATTAAATCTGAAGCAGTTCTCTCAAAATTCAAACCACCTGATAATATTCTTAAGGATTTTTTTCTTGCTCCAGATGAAATTATGCTTTCTTTAAAAAAAAATTAAATAGGTTTCCATTTGGTATCAATACAGCTCTCGGCACTACTGTATTTTTACTGAGAACAACCTAACAGATATTATATTTCTGCTTATGCTTGAAATATCTGAAGAATTTCTTGATATTTACTATGTGATAAATCTAAACCCAACAGAAATACTGATAGGACTACTAAAAGAGAAAATCAAGGAAAAAGTAGCAATAAGGAAAGAACTTCTGGGATATTGGGGGAAAAAACCTGCCAGATAATATTAGACTTTAGAGAAATAAAGAGACTTTAGAGAAAAGAAAAGATTCTTTTCCATTTTTTTATGGAAAACCCAGTGCACTTAGTACACTGGTAATTATTGTTTACAATGTAGTAGCTGTTACTATATTTTTTTTCTCAAAACTCCTTGTAGATAGTAAATTCAGGATTCTATTTGTTTATATCCAACACCATTGACTGATATAATAAATGCTATTTGGAACAAGTATTTGTAGATAAAGAATCTAAATGCACATGGAGGCAGTGACCTGTGTACAGATCAATCTTCTTTACTTATCAGCTGCATGACTTTTGTCAGGTTACCTCACTTCTGAAATAGTTATAATATATGTATTGACTTTCTGGGTAGCTGGAGAAAAAAGATATTTTGGGAGGAAAAAAACTAGCATACTTTTATGTTTGGAAACATAGTAAACTAGATAACCAGTCCTTCTGCCTGAAACATCTAACTATATTGGCAAAAAATGTTAACGCATTTTTCAATGCAGTATGTTAGGCTGGCAAGAAAGTAATAAACACTGAGGTCAAGACCTAAATGAATGCATGAACCCAGAGGAATAAGCAGAGCATTTAAGAGAGCGTTTACCTTGAAGACATTTGATGAACCAAGGTAATCTGTGCTGTCTTTTTATCTTCCTGACTATAAGGACTAGGATAAAAAGTAAAAAGTGTTTCCAAGATGGACAGCCTAGTAAAACAGTCCCCAATAATCCTGATACCAAGGGGCCACTATGTCATTATTAAGAGTAAAACAGAGGACCATTATATCATTATTAAGAGTGAAACAGAAATATCCTCTCACTCTGTGACAATCTCCCTAGTACACACACTTGGAAAGCCAAGATGAGGGGGGAAATCTCTGGAAATTCATAACTATAAGTCCACCTTCAAGTACATTTCACCCTGAATTCATAACCTCAAACCAAGAATTCAGTTACAAATTGTCTCAACCAAGAGCGACTATAAGGAAACCACCTTTATCCCAGGTTTCCAAAAGTTCTCTCATATAAATTGCTAAGAACGAAAAATTCACAAAACACATAAAGAAGAATGGCTGCATGAGTAGAAATGGCAGAATTACCAGACAGTTTAAAATAAATATACTTACTATGTTTCAAGAATAGTCTTGGAAACATAAAAGTAAAGAGATCTGAAAGGAATCAAACCGCCCTTCTAGAAATTAAAAATAACTGGTTAAAGAATCTAGCAAAGCATGTTGCATATATATTATCATAATACATTTTACTTCATATCTTCCTGTTTTCCTTCCTAAAACATAAACATTTTAATTAAGTGGGCACAGTAAATCTGGATTATTTAAAAGCCTGAATTACAGTGTGCATTTATGTGCAGTTTATTAAATATTACTTGACAAAAAATGAAGAAAAGTGGATAAAAATATGTTTGAATGTTGAAGAATACTTCCAGTGTAATATTTAAAAATCACATGTTTTTTGTAAATTTATTTGCTTTCTTTATCTAGAAAATTCTGTTCATCATGGAAAGTAACTGGGTAAGTCCCAGATCTAAACATACAAATTATCAAAGATTTCAAAGTGGCAAAATTGAAGTTGTAAAACTTGCCCATTATAAATAACAAATAATATCACGCCCAATTTCAACTACTGCATATTTGAGGGCATAGCCTAACACAATCTTCTAGTGGAAATGAATTAATCCCAGATTGTCTCAAATCTTTGATTTTTCAACAGTATACTATTCCTTTTTATCAATCTTCTCTTTCCATATCATAAATGAAACAAAACCAAATAATTTTGAAGTTCTTATTCAATGCATACTTAAAAGAGTATCGTGTTTTTGCTACATGCTGATGACTCCGTATGTTCCATTCCTGTTTTCTTACCTTAAAGGATCTACAAAAGTAAATATCAGAAAGGATAAGAGGAGGGTACTATTTTTCCTCATTCAAATAAAGATACAAACTTAAATATATTTAATAAACAAAATCGATTAAAGTAATCTGTCCTCAACCACTGTGATTATACAAGTAGCACTGAAAACCTTGTCACTGGCAAACTGCAGTTGTCAAGTTAAACTTCTCATGGAAACAAATTAAGGAAAAACAAAAGGACTACTGTCTATAAAATACGTGTATGTGTATGTCTATACACATACATACCGACACATACAAAATGTATGTGCATATATTTAAAGCCAATAGATAAAAGTTCCAGAGACATTTTGTTCCTAAAATAACATATAAAGGTAAACTACTCTGGTACATCTACTACCTCCTAAATCAATTCTTTCCGTTGTTCAGTGAGCACTCTTCTGAAACTGTAATGTGCTGAAACAGAAGCTTTCATAAGTTTTATATTATGCAGACACTTGGCCTTTTTAAAGTATTCCAAACCAGTCTTTACTCTAGCAAAATCAATGTATTATCATTACATTCTTCCCCCTTGTTTAATTTTCCCAAATTCTATAAAATAGTTTCTTTCCTAGACTATAAATATGCCTAACAGAAGTATTTTTCCGGCTTAAGAGCAATGGTTGGTGATGTGTTATTTTTGGTTTAGAGACTAAATAATATGGATTAATAGATTTTGGTATACTTGTAAGAGGGTGATTAATAATACCTTTCTTATTTCCTAGAGTTTGAAAACTAGGAGGAGGAGGAAATAAATATACTCACTATCTAAAGATAATTGAAAACTTCCGAGGCCAGACAATCTCTCTTATGGGAGTACTCCTTCTCAGTGGTGATGCAAGACAACAGAATGATCTCTATGTACTGAGGGTACTCACAAGAGGAGACTACATTTTCACTCCTGGCTTAGATGACTACTTAAATATCAGAGATGTCCAAGTGGCTAGGCTAGAACACAGAGGGCCTGAAAGAGAGTTCACTAAGGATATCTCAGAGCAGGTTAACTGTGCAATAAGAGACCCCAGTAGAGCCCTTCACAGATTCAAAAAAGTACCTTATAAAAAAGCCACCATTTGGACACCTGCCACTTAGAAGAAGGTATTACGGGCCAGTCAGTGTAAGTCACATAGGCAGTAAAACACAATAGAATATTATTATAATCATTAAACCTAGTTAACTGAAAATAAAATTTTGCCCATTTCTTCTTTCTATCCAGACTCTATACCAGCGGTTCTCAACCTGTGGGTCGCGACCCCTTTGTCGCCTAAGACCATCGGAAAACACATACCAGATATTTACATTACGATTCATAACAGCAACAAAATGACAGTTATGAAGTAGCAACGAAAATAATTTTATGGGGGTCACCACAACAGGAGGAACTGTATTAAAGGGTCGTGGCATTAGGAAGGTTGAGAACCACTGCTCCACACCAACAGGAGCTAGAAGCAGAATTGGGAGAGGGGAAAAGTATCTATGAACAAATTCATGTCCCTACTGAAATCTAAAGAGAGAAAAACAGAATGAGAAAGAACAGATCATACCAACCTCAAGTTCCCAGGGCCCAAAACCTGATTAGTACTAGAGTAAAGGGAGAACTTTAAATCAGATATGAGATGTAAATTTCATATTACACTAGACTGGGTTTTTTTAATGATCAAAGATGAATGAAAAGTTATGAAAGATGCCAAGATATGATTCTCTGCTACCCTGGTACAGTCTATACTGAGCACATCTGCAGGTTAAGTATCTGATGATGGAGGAAAACAGAACATAAAAAGGAGGATTAATTCATGGGTGAAACAGACAAGAATTGGCAACAACTACAGAAAGAAGAAAAAGAGAATAAAGAAGATAACAAGATAAAAAAATAACTTTTTTCTAGTTTGGAGTAACTTGAAAGTCATTGGTACCAATAACTGAAACAGAAAAGGCAGGTATAAATTAGAAAATAAATACAAGTTTCTGACATTCTGAGTTCTTCATCCACTCATTTATTTATATATGCAAAAGATATACATTGTACACCTACTATGTGGAAGACTCCATATTAAATATTGCATATGCTGTAAATAAGGGTGACATGGTCTTTATTGTTATAGACTACTAGTCTATTGTGCTAGACAAGATTTGCAATTACAGTAAGCATGAGAAGTACAGAACACAAACACAAAAGAAGGGTACCTTAACTAGATTTATAGGGCCAGAAAAGACTTCCTAGATGATGAAATATGTACATTGAAACCTTAATAATATACAGGATTAGTGGTGTGTGTGTGTGTGTGTGTGTGTGTGTGTGTGTGTGTAAGACAGGATTAATAATAAAAACATAACTATCTCTGGAAAGTAACAGGTAAAATCATGTAAACCATGTTAAAGAACTTGTACTTTTAGGGTAGGTAATTTATAGAAAGATTTTTGGTAAGGTTTAAACCAGATTTGTTTTAAAAGACATGAAATATATCTATGATAAGACATACATGAATAAAAGTTCAAAACAGTTTTGAAATGAGCGGATGAATTTAAGAATGGTATCACCTAAATAAACGTAATGATTAAAGTCAGAGGAATTTATAGGGGCAAGGACAGAATCTAATGTCCTATATTTATGGGATAATTGAAAATAGAGAAACACATCAAAATGTTTGGGATGGTAATTAGTTAGAAAGACAGTAAGAGAAACAAAATCTTACAATGTCAACAACATCAAAGGAAGAAAAAGACCAAGAGAAAAGGGGTTACCAACATGGAATGCTCCAGAAAATTAAAAAGGGTGATGACTAGGTGAAAAAAGTTTGGAAGTAGGCACAGGATAGCAGCTAAACAGGGATAAACAAAAGGATAATAACAAGGGCTGGCTCACAATTGGAAATTTATTATGGACTGAGTAGTAGGGGATAATTACTACCTCTCACATAGTTATAAGTTGTTGGTCTAGGTACTACTGAATAGTACAATAGGATAATAGAGGTGGTTTTGGAATTGATACTTATATATATTGTATAGCATAACTGCCTTAGTTCTAAACAGAAGTAGAAAGTGACAAGTGAGAAGAAAGTTGGGTTCTTTTAAACATTCACAGCCTATCACAAATTTCTCTATTTCCCTAAACCATACCCTAGTATAGAGATAACCCTGAGTTATCTCTACTCTATATTAATACAGATTCCTCTTCTACAAACTACCGACTTTCAATATTTCTCATTCCAGTCAGACTTCAAGCACTCTCATCATCTCTATGATTCTAAGTCAAAAATAAATCCATTACTCTTAACAATCAGGCCCACACTATTTAGTCATTCTGGAATTAAATAACCATTAGCAAAGTTTCTCACTTTATTTTTTTCCCACAGCATCTAGTATTCTTATATATTCAAAGGTACAACATTCTAAACCTAAAATTGAATTTACCTATTCTGTGATGGATATTAAGATTTTATATTTTCCACAAAGCAGCCAAAGAATCAGTATGATCTTAAGTACATTTACTGTCCTAAAAGGTACATTCACACAAAACAAAATCATATATACAGCTGTTCTTGCTGTGGTACTGGGTGAATTTTAAATATTTAATGAATTTTTGCAATGAATGGTGGAAAATAAGTTAAGGAATAGAAAGTAATAAACCATGACACCTAAAAGATACTCTTAGTAAAACTACACCATTAAATTTTCTTGGATCTTTCATGGAAGTTGAAGGAACATAAGTTAAAATGCTTAAGACCTTCACAGAAGCAATTAAAAAAAATGTCTTAAGCTGAAAAATAAGCTTTGTGAATCTTCACCTAAAGTTTTACACATCTAGCTTCATTATTTACTACATCATGACTTTCTTTTTGATTAATATGGAAAGGATTATCAGAAATCTTAGTATCTTGAAAAAGATCCTAAAAGTAAGTAGTACTCTATATGTCACTTGATTTATTCTTATTAAAGCTCAGATCCATATTCTTAATGTTTTATATTTGCATGTACAAAGATAAAGAACAATGGAGGGACTAATTAAGTTAATTTTCAAGAGTCTTAATACAAATAAGCCATTATATGTGTAATATGAGATTACAAAATGCTTCAATATTATAAATGTATGTCCCTAGTTTTCATCTCAACTATATGGGAAAAAAACAAACAAAACAAAGCTCTGTATACCTTCAGGGGTACCAGAGAACACACTTTTAGGCTATGCAAGTAAAAATATCCACATAGTTATGATTGGGAGTATTTAGCTCTACAAATCCATTAACCAAGAGAAGTGATTTGCTGAAAAGTCATTTCTATATCTAATAACAATCACTTGTAAATTATCTACTGAAAATATAAAATGAACCTATATAAAAAGGCATTTATAAAGTCTAAAAAATACTAAAATTATTTCTATTAATTATGCTAAAGAGGTGGGATGAGGAGAGTTAGCTTTAATTTTCTCTGCATTGCTTGCATTTTCATAAACACCAGTTACAAGAAAGTTTTTGAAAAGAATCCTTGTAGCAATGTTTTCCTTTTTAGGGCCACATTAATGTAATTATTTTACATTAAAATCTCTTCTATAAATTTAGTACTATTAAATGTAACAATATGGGAAGAAGAAGGAGATGAAAAAAGACAGTCATAAAATGCTTCCTGTATGTCAGGTATTATGTGACATGCTTTTACATTTTTCCTTTTGTGATACCTAGACCAACAATTTATTACTATGTGAGAGGTACTAAAATCCCTATTACACAGGTGAAAAAATTAGAGGTTCAGGGAGATTAAATCATTTCACTAAAATCATAGAGCTAGTAAGTGGCAGAGCTCCCACTTAAATTCTGCTGTCTGACACCACATGTTCTCTAGGAATCTTGCATACATCTCACATCGCGAAAGGAATTACAAAGTACTGAACTGACTTGATAATTTCTTAAAAACTTCACTGTATATTATCTAAAGCATATTTTCCTCATAAAAATTTTGATTATAATAAGAACTATCATAGTGATTTGACTAGACCTTCTAACCTCGTCTATAAACTTAACAAATCTCTAGAGTAGTGGATATATATGATTTAGAAAGTGAAAGATGAAATCTTACAGTGATAACTGAAGAAAAATCGAATGCTTTTATGTAAATAAATTAATCTCACAGATAAGGTGAAATTTCAAACTATCTTGGAGGTTTACTATCAATACAAAGATGGAAAATTACATAGAAGATGGGAAAATATATAGAAGATACCAAGGTTCTATGTTTACAGATGTCTGGTTAGGACAGAAAACTTGTTTTTATGTTCCCATTTTGCTTAATTATTACAGTTTTGCTTTCCTTGGCCAAATTCAAATTTGTAGAATTTTCATATGAATAGAAGAAAAAAATCAACCCATTAAAAATATCTATTTCCCAGTGATGGACCAATGTGGCAATTTGGCAAATCGTATCAAAATTCTGAATGCTCTAGTTCTGAATTAAAATTTATGAGTCTGATGCAAACAAAGAATAATAAAAAAAAACAGTAAACAAACAGGTTCATCATCAAGTTGCTATAACACAAATTTGACTTTCACTGTCTTACTTTCCTCAACTATAAAAAAACAAAATAAAAATTCCTGCCTATACTGATACTTTAAGAATTAAAATAAGTGACAGAAGTGTAAGATTTAATTAAGCCATGACTAATAAACTACTTTCATGTACTAGTTACTTTTATTAAGTAACTTTCAGTTACATGATTTTAAACTTTTCAAAAGACCACTACTTATTCCATTAACAGTGACAGAGATAGCTTAAATATGCATATAAAGAAATTCAGAGCCTGGTTCTTTAAAAAATACTTAATTTCAGTAACTGTTACTTGAAACATTTCCCAAACCCCAACTTTCTTCAAAATTTTCCTCAAACAGAACTGTATCTGTTCTATGTATTTTAAGTAGTTAAAAATATACATAGTTCATACCTGTATTATTTATTCCTTTAAATTACCTAAATTATCCCTGTCACATTGCAACTGCTATTTATTTTTAATGCAATCTGCTGAATTATTTGAAGGGCTTTCAGAAAAATCTTTGATAAAAGCAACATTTTAAAAAACCAAAAGAAAAAACATTCTGTCCAAGAAAGCTGGAATATGATTTGAAAGTTGAGTATTTTGTCATAAAGGGGCAATATTTATTGCAGTCTGTTTTGAAAGGCTTTATTGCAAAACTCTATAGTGCCTCAAAGTTTTTCCTATCTACATATTTACATTTACTAAAACTAAAAATATTGTTTTCAATTCTTAATTATTTTACTAAACCATTTTTGGCCATATCAAATTTATTAGATTCCTTAACAAAAATACAATATATATGTGGTTACTATTCATATTCATAATCATCTAACTATACACTATGTATTTATAAAATACCCATAAATTTTCACAAACTTCAGAGAGAATAAGTAATGTTACTAGGATAGATCCCACGTAGATAATTTCAACAACAAAAAGACTTCTAAAGGGACTGAAAACAGGGAGGGATTTACAAAGCAAAGGCGTCTGTCAGTGATGTAAGCCCACTAGCAAGAGATTATATATTAAAAGTAGCAGCCTTCCACTGACATATTACTAATATTAGTAATACAGTATACTTTAAACAGGCCATTTGAAATGCATGCCAACCTAAACTGCCACATATGGCTTATCCAGCTTATTATCAGTTTATGTTTTCATATTGAGAGTCATTCTACTTTTTAAACAACATGTCAAAATACATGAGTGTAGCTAAAAACGTGATCAGGCTTTGAAAGGAACAAATCTTTCCTAAGTAGAATAAGTATATACTTCAGAAAAATAAATGTTAAATATTACTATAAAAAAACATGGCTGGAAGTTTTCAGTTGAGAAATACATGTAAATAAAAAATAAGATAGCATTTTAAGGGCAGAATTTGTACTTTGAAAACATTCACAACCCCAAAATTTTCAAAATTTTCCCCAAAGATAACTGTAGTGGTTCCATATGCAGTTATCTTGCCTATATTATTTATCCTTTTAAGAACCTGTCATGACATCACACCATGATATGCATATCAATGAAGGCAATGAGACTTTGCTTAAGCTTACTTTTTATATTGAATTCAACCTTGAGTTAGACAACTGGTATTACTCAATTATGAGCACGTAAATAAACATTACACAGGGAATATTTTTATTTCAAATGCCCATCTGGGACTTAATGTCACTTCAGCTGTTCAATTTTTTAATGTTGCTCTATACAACTAGCCAATAATTTCATAAATCAGTAAAGAATGCTAGATTTTTAATCTCATTTTCTAAATGGAAAAACAGTGCTTCACTTCTCAGTCCTTTTTTAATTTAGGTGAATTTGACAGAGTATTAATAAGACTGATTCTTAGATGAAATATTTATCAATGATGGAGAAGCCTGCTGAATCTCCATGATCAACCGAAATTCCAAACAAAATAATTACATAACAGAGCTTCCACCAACAACCGTAAGTTTCAATTTTGCTTTTATTGACATAACGTATGTTTCTATCACATACCCAAATTTTGGTGTTTGAACATCAAATTGACAGATAAAGAAATGCATACATTGTGCAAATTACTCATCTTCATCAAACTGTAAATCAATGTATCTGTTCATATGCCAACAGATCTAGAAAGACCTATATATTCATATAATTTAAGAAATGAGAACTTTATTAGATATAAAGTTATGAAATAAAAAGCCAACTAGTAAAAGAAACCATCAAGTCACTAACTTTAAAGGCACCTGAATAGACAACAGGATATGTAAAAGTGAACAAATGTCAAAAACATTTCTATCTCCAGAGTTTTCCTGAATACAGCAAAACATTCTGCACTGACATGTGTTCTTCCTAGGTCCCCACACATTTTTTACTTCTACACTTGGCACATAATTGCTTAATAAAAGACAGCTCTCATAGTTCTTAACATCTGTTTTGTTTTCCTAGGTGCCTCACCTTTCCCTTAGTCTTTCCCTCTCTAAACATATTAGTCTTCTCTTTAATTTTATTTGTATCACCTAAGCAGAAAACCAGACTCCTCCATCTACTATTCAACTCTGCTTTTAGATAACTAGGGAATTCCTTTCTCCAAATCACAAGTGTCACTATTGATATTTATACAAGTAGATACACATATTTTTATCACAGTACCACTGTTAGTCATTTAATAGATACATGTATGTACTTTTTCTTTAAATAATTCTTGCTAATGAATGTACCCAAGAGGAATATTTTTCAAATTTTTTCTTTTTCATATGTAATCCATTTTCTCTTAGCTGTACAAATATGTATCATATCTCCCTATTTCCACTCTACTCCCACAGCAATATCCACTTCTTATTCTAGTAGTAATACCAAACTACTTTTGGACCCCTGAATACCCCAGGAATTTTTCCTATGTCTGTGACTATACATTTTGTCTCTCTGCTTCAAAGGACCTTCCACACTCTTGCCCTCTAAGCAAATGGAAACTCAACCCTCAAAACCCTCTCAGCTCTTTGAAGTCCTCTTTGAAGTCTATTCTCCTTCTCAAGATCCAGCCGCTGAAAGAGGTAGTTTTAACTTCTAGACACAATTCTATCATCATACAAGTATCAAACTTCACTATATTCAGGTACTCATCTTATTGTTTGTTACTACTCCACAGCTTGAGAGAAAGATCTTCAGAACATTGTACACCTAGTTCTAACCCCAAAGTAGCACATAAACATCCATAAAGATGTTAAAATCTGGCCACAGTAGCAGGGAAGACAGGGGAAACAGCCAAGTAAAGAAACACTATGACAGAGTTATTTTAACCCACTATTCTTCACAGCTTTAAAAAGATAAATTTATAAAAAGGTAGGGGTCTAAGTATGACATTAAAGAGTGTATCTATTAAATCTTAGATGGTTCACTGGTTTATTATAGCAAAAAATTAAACGATGAATTTATTAATATAAGAACATTAATATTTCAAGAATTTTTCTAAATTTTAATTATTTAAAAAGTATTAAAAGGACTTCGAGGTAGCTCAAATTCAGTAACTTTCCTAAAATATTTATTTCAAATAAAGGAACACATACTAACTCTTTGATATTCAAATAAGCCAAATTTTAAACAAATAAATTCTACTCGACTACATAACTGGTATACATTTTTTCCTTAGTAAATAAGAAAACTAGTTAAGCTTCTAAAGGTTATAATGTGCTTATACATATTAACTTCCCCACTATGGCTGGGGAAGAAGATACTAAAATATACTAAAATAATGTAACTTTAATTTAGTTTAGTAATCTTTGATTTTTAAAGGTATCTCAAGAATGTCATTAGTAGACTCTGTTCCTTACTACACAAGAAGCCACGTGGCAACAAGTAAACTATAATGTGGCATAACTGTAAAATCTTATCATGGAGACACTTTTAATTACTTTATTAATAAATATTAATTAAACTCATGTTGCTTAAGTAAGAACATTTTAAAGGTGATCTTCATTTTGGAGATGGCTTTGAAGTATTCTCCATAATACTGGCTTTCAGTTTTCTTCACATAGGACAACATGCTAAATAGAGAGCAAAATTCCCCTATCACACTCCATTCTTCTTTAATACCCAGTCCCTACTTGTCCTAAAACATCTATGGCCATTTCTTGTTTGTTTGAATTTTTTAACTCATTAGTGCACTTATCCAAAATACCAATTTTACACACACCACCAAAGTAGAAATACAATAAAAACTACACCTATTGTCCTGATATTACATGTGAGCTCTTCACAGAAGAAGCTTCAAACTGGCAATTCATTCATTCATTCATTCATTCATTCATTCATACATTTAAATTTCAAGTGCCAACTCTGTTCAAAGAAATGGGCTATCTGTTGAACATACAGCAGTAGGCATGAAAGATGACATAAATTTCTTCATGCCAATGGAACTTAATTTAACTATTCAATTGATGTTAAAAACTATTGAAAAAATATTTTATTTTAATTTAAAGCTGTGAAGAAAAAACATCTTCAAAATCATGTTAAGTATTTTTATAATTATGTTAGCAAGTAGTCTTGAAGTCTATAATAGAATGCAAGCATCAGAATTCAAATTAACTGAGAATTGTAACAATTTAATGAAATGGATAGACAAACAGTGACGTATTTAAATGAATGATTACTATAAAATCAATCTTCATTTTTACTTAAGATTGCCTCACACTTATTTTTTAATCATGATATTTTATTCTTTTAAAACTGTTATAAATATCCACCCAAATATGGAACACTTAGGGCAATTTTTATAGTCATAAAACTCCTTTAAAAGTTTGACATAGAAAGTCTACAGAGTATTTTTTTTAAAAATCAAGGTCAATACTCAGTTTAACTAAAAATAAAGAAATAAAAACATTGAGCCAAAGAACAATGAAAACAAGTCAAAAGAAATATTTGCCAATGAAGAAAAGTTACAAAGCTGCAGAAATCAAATCACTGTGAAAATACCGCCATTTTCATTTTCAAACAATACACTTATGGGAAAAAAGAAAATGACCAGCCTATAGTCTAGGCAATATAATTTATCATATATATATTTTTAAATGTGTGGTAATGATAAAGAACATCTGTCTTTGGCCTATGTAGCAAATCAACAACAATAAAGTAAGTACTGTGCTTTCAACATTAGTTTTTTAAAAAGGGGGTGGGCATATTCATTTTGCAACCAGGAGAGAGATGTGAAAATGTATTTCCTCAGAGGCATACCCAAAAGGAGGGGGAAAAGTGTGTAGAGCAAAACAGAAAAAAATGAAGTACTTACTACAACAATATCACAAATTCAGAAAACATTTAAAAGTTATAGGGCAATCACTGTCATATATCATTTAATCTCATACTGTCTTTCTTCAACTGTTAATGAAGATTCTGGAAGAGATGATATCTAAGCTCCATTCCATTCATCTAGTTCCACAATTCTGAGATTTTCCAATCCCTTTAAATGGAAAGCCTCTTCCCTACTCCTAAGTGTCTTCATTAAGTCTTTGACAGAGATGCCATATAAAACTTTAAAAAAAAAAAAACTCAAAGGGATAATAACAATAAAACCATTTTTTAGGGCAAAGCAATACATGCCCATATTCCTTTACAAAGAAAAGATGCATTGTAATAATTCTCAGTCATGATGACCAAAGAGCTGCCCATACCTGGGTCCATAGGAAGCTCTGATCAATACACATAATAATTGACAAAAGAAAAGATTCCAGACAGATTTCACACTAAAGAATAAAATTAGGTTTGTTAAGTTACTTTCATGACTTTTTGAAAAAGACATAAATATTACAAAAATTAAAACACGAATTACACAAAGAATAAGACTAAGTTTGTGAATGAACAGTCTCTTAAGAAAGAGCTCACCTGCTTCCAAAATACAACTCCTTGAAAAACAAGTATTTCAAGAACGAATATAACCCAAATTGAAATGCTGTATTTCTTCTAAAATATTTAGTAACATAAAACAACACACCACAATTCCTTACTATTCTGTGCTAATGAAATGCACAACCCCATTCCTTCATATTCTGTCCTTCCTCCAAATTATGAGGTCTTAAAACAATGTCATTAACCAATCTAATTCCTAGAGCAGCAAATTATTAAGTTTAAATGAAAGACAACTTCCTTCTTTAGGACAAGAATGATTTTTAAAAACTGAATCAACTGAGAGTCAGCATTTATTATATCCTAGAGGAAATGCATGATTTAAAGTCTTATTTAATTAATAAATTCATTCTGTAAAAATTTACCCTGCAAAAGAATTATGGCACCTTCAGTGCATGACTGTTTTCAAAAATCTTTACAACAGAAAGAAAAGTTATTACTCAAAACTTAAAAAAGTAGGCTCAGTTTCACAAGGAAACTAAGAAACACTACAGTCTAAAACTTAAAAATTACTGAGTTCAGAATAAAATTCATTGGAAATTACAAATATACTGAATATCAATCAGTAAGACATAAAACAATCTTGAAATAAAAAATATTTTTATATGTAAATTATTAAATAAAATTAGTTTAAGAATGGTAAAAAAATGTTTTATTTTCCACACCAAATAATCTTACCTTAATCACTTTGCTGTTAAAAAACTCTAAATACTGATTTCATTTTTCATCTGGTCCTGTCAACGATGCTATGACAGGCCCTGCAGGAAGCAGCAAAAGATCAATGATGGAGTGCAGATATTACGTGTTTTCATGATCAAGTTCTGTTATGGAAAAGGATATCCATATAGTTGTTTGAAATTAGCAAATATTGAAAGTATCTCAAAAAGTCTGCCAGTGCACATAATATTCTTTTTTTACTTTGTAGTCTTAAAATATTTATTGTTAAGCAATATTTTCTTTTTCAAAAATTTTAAAAAGATGGTGAAGTATATATGTGAAATTTTAAAGAACTATTTTTATATTGATGAAATTGATAAGAAAACAATAGTCCCTGATCTCAAAAATGAAAAATAATTGATTGAAAAAATTAAATGTTTAAAATTGTGAGAATGTTTCTCTTCATGTCTAGTGATGATTTTAATCTTAATTCTCATAATTACCAATAAATTATCAACTATTCACAGGTTAATTAAAATAAAATTTAAAGACTTTTCTTATAAACAGTAATTTCAGTATCAATCAGTTACTGGCAATCCTGGTAAAAATTCTTCAAGGAAAGTATATAGATTACAAAAAAAACAGTGCAAACTTCAAAACTTAATTATGCTTGGGTAACTGACAAGTTATATTCCATGGAAACCCAAAAGTTCAAATTAGTAAAACTAAAAGTAAGTCAAAAGTATAAAACTGCTTCACAAAGATTCCAAATGATGTTTTAAATTCTGAAGTATTTTAAAATAGTATAGCACCTTGTAAATTTGAATTTAAAGCCATTTTTACCTTAGGAATTGTCTTCCATTCAAGGGCCAATTAATAAACAGGACATTGATGGAGACACCTACATTATTTAGGAATACTATCAGAACACACAAGAAATTTCCATGTATTTCATGGAAGCGTATTGTCAGTATTTTAAACAGGTTAAGAAATTTAAAACAATAGAAATAAATGACAGACTAAGATTTTTAGAGTTTTTATTTAATTTGTCAAAGTTTAATTTACTTGTAATAAAGTGTGGTAAAGACCATTTCAACAGCACTCCTATATTAAGTTGAAACATCCTAAAAATATTTTTAACATGCTATACTTGTCTTGTTTGTTGAACACTTCAAAACACTCAGCAAAGTTTGCTTACCAAAGCCCCTAACATGCTAAAAGGATACAACTTAATTTTATGTGGGTTATTTCTCCTAAACATAAATGAACAAACGTTAAATAATTTTTAAAAAGCTACGGTGTACTTCCACTTAGTTCTGCTCACTCATGACTTAAAAATATACTTGCAGAAAAGGGAAACTCAAATACTTTCAACTTAACATTATTTTGTTGTTGTTCCTATACCAAAAGCCCCCCTATCTCCTTTTTATGTGGATTCTATCAGATTTATAGAAATTATTTTAGTCTCAAGTATTTCCATATTAAAAAAATGGAAAAGATGATGTCATAGCTTTAAAGAATAGGATGAAAAAAATGGAAATTTCACTGACCCGAGTATCAGAAAGTATTGAAAAGTACTGCTCCATTTCTTGTGTGTTGCATTTTATACCATGACACTTCAGTCTCTGAGGGTCAGGTTAATTATGCTCCACAGCAGCTGCAGTGCAATGTGAGACACACACTACTGCGGATCCCACCAGTCCAGTCCAATTACCTGTAGTATTCCAGCACTGGACAAGTGACAACCAACCTCTTCTCTCAAGTCACTTGCTCCCACTGTTCTACTGATAAATGTTAGAACAAACTAACCTCTTTTTGGAAAAGACTGCAAAGCTGAATGCACCTGCTGCAGGCTGCAATGATGAGTCCCAGAGAGATGTTTGTCAGTCAGATCTCTGCAGATGTTGTTTAACTTTATGCTAGAGCTGTATCCAAAGATGGAAATGAGATGGCAATCAAGCACAAGTCTCCCATCCTGGTCCCCCCGATTTTATTTTGAAAAGCTGAACTTGCTCATAAATGTTGTGCTTTAAAACACAGCGCCACTAAACTGGAAACAACCAAGACTAAACTCTATAATAAAGAAAAAATATTTATTAGGTGCTGAATTTTAGTTAACAAGTGGCATAACTGTGTTCAAGAAATGTTATTTGTGTCATTTAAAAGCTTAATAAGTTAATTCCCTTAACCAGAGGAAAACAAAACAAAAGAACTATAAATCAGGCAAGTTTTTGATTGGTGCGTTTGTTGTTCCCGTTTTTAGTGACAGACACCACCTACTCCTTATAGTTCCCAAGACGCAGGTTGTTATTCCTCTTTGTATATTACACAAAACATCTTCAATGCATTATTATTGTATTATTTCACCAACTGTGTTAACTATTTTTAAACAATACCTTTTGCAGGTGATATTTGCAAGACATTGTTGTTAGACATACTGTATTTCCTTACAATGTTACCAATTTTAAAACTGCTATTTCTCCAAAATCTGTGAAGTTTCATATATTAAATTCCAAAGGGCACAGTGCTATGTAATTCATGAAAACACTGACACTATAAATTAATAATGATCCATAACTTACTAAAATTGATAACAGAAGATGTAACATCAGAATGAAATAAAATGAATAGCTAAGATTTTTAAAGTTAATTAAATCTTGCTAAAAATCCCATGTTACAAAACATTTGCTTGTATGAGATAAGAATAAAAATGATCTTTTGGAAAGTACAATTTTAATACAGGTTGTGCTACACCAGTATCATTTCTTCATATGTTAAAAGGTTTCTTATTGCTTGAAATGAAAAATAAAGTATTAAAAATATAGCAAATTTTCAGAGAGGTATCAATGTCTAAGTGAAAGATTATGGTTCTTCCTTCAACTGAAGATATGGAAGAGATAAAATATAAAATAACCCACAACAATAGGTACTATGATAAATATAAATAGTACAACTTTAAGATTTAAAGAAAAACATATTATCTGTCAGCAATTCTATCATACTGAAAACAAAGGTATGGCCCAGTGTAATGATAACTATCCTATCACACCGAATATTAGTACAAATTATGCTAGTTGATTTTCTACTTGTTACAATTCTATTTATCTACTAATTTTGCTTTAACATATATACCAATAAATGTCTAAGATGCTTTGAATCTAAGATCGACGAGTATAGACTACAACTTTTAGAAGATATAACAAAGTATTCACATTATATTGTGATATGATAATAATCTTCCTTCAACAATGTAAACAAAAGAAGTGATCTATATTAAACTTCACTAATACCTCTGATTTCCAAAAAAAATGATCATTCTTATATAATCCCAATCCTACAGGTTAAATTGGCCATTGAATTGTCTCCATGTCAAAATTAAGGTAGTGTGGGGTATGTCTTTTCACTTACATTCTGCTTTTTCATGGTTTTTTAAAAATTTAACATATAAATGGTTTATGATTTTTTTAAAAGTATTACTTAAGTTGGACAGTGGTAAAACTACTATGTAATAAATCTAGGAATAATAAGTTTAAATTTTTAACTTAGGGGCCATGAAAGAAAATAATTTTTATTAAATGTGATCCAGTTTTATAACCACAAACATGAAAACAGTATAAAATACATATAAATATATGTCAAGATAATAGTGAAGAATTCCTATTTGATTGATACAATGAATGTCTCCAGTGTCATATAATGGAATGAAAAAAAAGGATACTATGAAGTGTTCTAAAATCTAAGGAGTACACAAAAATATTCTATACATCCTTTACTAGTCCCAACCAATAAGTTTTTCTAATTACCTACTTGAACCATGCATTAAATAATTATAACAGATAAAAATCAATTAACAAAAACTAAACACATTTTCAGACACCAACTAAAAGAAGAAAAGAACACTACTGCCATTCTGAATGTAAATACAGTAATATATACCCTATAATGAGCAAGCTGTTTATTACTATAAGGAAACAACTTTAGGTAACCTAATTATAGAAAGGATATATAAATATACCAAATTAAGTTACTTTAATCAAGTAAGAAAAAAAGATCTATCCATAAACCCCCAGTAATAATTTAGTATTCTGAAAGATTTCAATTTTTAAAACTAGATAAACAAATTACACAGCACAGCAAAAAGTAAGTCTATTTGTAGGTTATTTTTTTCTGATTACAGTAATTGAAAAATGCACTTTGCAATCCTCATTATACAATTCCCAAGTTGTTTAATATATGATATACTGAAATACACAATGCAATATACAGTTCCACAAATTCTAAATTCATACCTATTACTATGCAAAAGAGTGTTTTCATTTCAACCATAAATGTAAAATATTACTCAGAAAGACAATGTTGCTTAAGACATTTTAAAGATGTAACCTAAACAACAACAACAAAAGGAAAACAAATACAATAAATATGAGAAGATTATTTGGCTATACGAAAAACAATGCACATATTATTTACATTGAAATTTATTAAAATATTCCCAAAGTGTATCTGAATTCTGCATATGCAGAAGAGATGCGTGTGTGCGCGCGCGTGTGTGTATATCTCCTAAAGAAAGTTTTTCTCAAATACACCAGTAATGTAACTAAATCTTCTTGAACACAATCACATATTACATTATGTTTCAAAACTTAAGTAATTTGAGAAAATCAGGTAACAAATAAGGTACGCTCTTCCCCAAATACATTACTTTATCAAATAAGACACAGAAAATGCCTCATGAAATAAACATCAGGTATATTCATTCTAATAGAATATAGAGTCATAAGTACATACATGAAATAACATAAAAAGGGACTTCCAAATTATTGCATAATCCTTCAAGAAAGTCCCCATAACTCGACGATATAAATCACAGCTTTAAAATTTAGTTTGTCTGAGATGAGCAAGGTAAGTATCCCTTAAGTACCTCAGTGTATCTGAGTAAAAGTTGAAAGGCGCTGAGAGGCTATTAATGTTGAAGTATACCAGGACCTTAGATAATTCCACAGGCTTGCAGAAAGTGTGAACAGAAAGACTATTAAAATTAAAATCTATAAGAAGATGAGCGATAAATGCATGCAAACAGGTAATAACCTAGTTTAAATTGTATTTAAATACAAAATGTTCAAAATTAAAGCTTCTTATAAATTACAAGGCTTAATTTTATTCTTAAAATTGATTCCATAGTGTGTGATCGGTTTCCACCTGTTAGAGGCAGGGTATAAGCCTTCTTTTTTATCCAGAAATCTCAACTCGCATTTGATCAGGTTACGTCACTATATACACAGAATTTTATTCAGTGCATTCCAGTTTTTCATTTTATATGAATAACATGACTCAGAACTATAAATAAAATAACCAATTTCAATGTAATAAGAAAAACTGCACAACTAAGTGGACTAAAAACAAAAGATTTAATTCTCAGTATACCCTTTCCACCCTAATGAAAATAAACTATATTCAAATGAAAAGGCATTTAATTTACTGTTTGGAATATCCGTGATAAACATCAATTTTCTGAAACATCCCTGAACATCTGATACCACCTCATGTATAATGCAAAAAAAGCTATTTCATTTTCATCCACTGACAGTGCATTTAATTTAGCAATGCAGTCTTTTCCTAGAACTATCACGTTATTAATTCTGTAATCAAGTTGTTTTGAGTGCTTTTATTTGTACTAAGGGTTTTCACAATTCCACATGGATTTTTTCATCATAATATACCTTTTAAACATATCAATGAGACTATGTTAGCAAACTTTCCTAATGCATATGGGAAGTTCAGAGACAAGGAAAGCCATCTACAAAACTACACTCACAAGAAACAAACTTCGAAGGATGTCATATGTAATAGATTACATGTTAGTTTAATAAATTTAATGTTTACCAAACATACTGCATTTAGTTTATATAACTAAATGATAGTTTCAATCATTCTAAAACTTCTTATCCAGCATAATGGTCCATTTTCTACCACCAAGTCATTGGCTATGAAAAAGAAATCCTCCAAATGCTGTGCTTACATTAACGCCAGATGTCTTTGCTGTATTAACTCTTACTGAATTAGATCATTGAAAGCAAATCAGCTTTTCTTTTCTACTAGGAAAAAGAAAAGCAGTATTGGTTCCCCTCAGCACAAAATAAATATTTTTATAACCATTAAGATAAAATAACCAAAAAAAAAAAAAAAAGACAGAAACTACACTTAGGTAAAAGCAAGTCAGTTAATGTTTTATATAGGAGATACACTATTCAATTATGAAAAATTTTCCAATTACACTTAAAACCCACATATTTCATAGCAAAATGTTTGTTTAAGAAAGAAAAGCTAAACATGTGGAGCTGTGTAACGCTTTAAATTTAAGAAGCACATTGAAAAGTACAAAAACAAATTATACACCTAGGAAACTTGCCATATTCTAATGGATTACAGTACTACCCAAGCTGTTAACATATTTTAATCAAATACAGCTCTTAAGTAATACGAAATTTGAAGCATTATTTTACTTTTTACATAATAATATATTTTCTTGTCACAATCATATTAAAAACGCAATATTTTAAAAATCCGAAGAGACAGCACTTGCCCTCTTTACTTCACTCCAGGGCCAACAAACAAAGCAATGAAGCAGAAAGAGGTACATAATGGATTTAGAAGTAAATGGTCCATTCTTTAAGAAGGCTTCCTACCCCTCTTCTAAATTCACTCTAGACTAATTGTCATTACAATGATGTCTGAAAACTTCACAACAACCCTATTTCCTGATGCCAGCTGTCAAGGTTTCTATCTTTAAATTTTAGAGTTTTTTCCCAATTACAAAAAAGTATTTAGAAATACCCAGAAGATTCATCTCACAATTAGTATCAATCACACAGTATATCAATTATAAAAAAAGACATAATCAACAATGGAAATAGTCTTTCAATTTTTCCCAAATATTCTAATACAGCAAATATATAAATAAAATAAAGCCTACACTATTAAGAATTTCTTTCAATATAACACACAACACACACAGAGCTCTTTCTTTCCTTGGGGATTTATCAAACAATTTCTTCATCAATGCACCTACCTGGGTAAAAATCTTTGGACTTAGACAGCTTGATGGTGGCTCCAGTTTCTTTTTGCAACTGAACAATTGTCTGTCCTCCCTTCCCAATTATAGATCCAGCAGCATAACTAGGTATGAGAACCTTTAGAAAATACTGGCCGTCTTCTGAAAAATGTAAAGAAATGTACTTCGTTAACATGACAATTTTAAACTGTGTATCCCCTCTCCACCCTCAAGAGAGAAAAACAGCAAGAAAACATTGGGTATATAGCTGAAGGACATAAGGGGTTAAAATTTTTTTTACATTACAAAAATGAGCCAGTTGCACTGAAAAAAAATGTGTACAAAATGTTTCCCCTTTTGTAGGATTTATACTTTCAAACTTGGAATTAAAATCTAAACATGTTCTATTTTTTTGCAGCACTGTAGAAACTGATGACTAAATTCCAGTTGTTATTCCAAACATGGAAGTCTTCCAATTCTATCTGTGGTTACTATGGCAAAATGAAATGAACTGACCCTTTTACAAAACTTCAGATATTTATAAAATGACAAACCTTCACTTAACATATTGCAAAATAAATAAAAGTACTGTAAATAGTGATGAGCTATATTTATTTGACGTTAGCAAACACATAAGGACTACAATTAGCCATTGCCTATATCCTGCTTAAAGTATGCAAAACAACCATTCTTCTACCAAAATAATCCACCCAAACTGTAGGTTGTATTCCAAGCCTTCAATAACTGCCAGGAAATAATTCAAAGTGATTTGGACTGGCAAATCTAACTAATCCTGGTGTATTTCTTTAGCACTTCTTACTCTACCATGATCTCATTTAAGCTCATTAATTAAAGGACCTTAAGAAGAATTTTGCCAATACTAAAAAGCTTAGGAGTCATTTAAATCAAATACACTTAAAAGTGACCAAATAGATAATGTTTCTTCTTCAAAATAACTACAATATTAAAACGGAGAGGGGGTGGATGAACCAAGAAAAAGTGAAATGAAATGTTTTAGAAAATAAAGCCAACTCCATAAACTTTAATTTCCGTCAAACTGATCGTCTTAAATAGGAAGCACCCCGGTAAATCCAGCTTCCTTGTGTGAATGAACGTTCCAAATTTTGCGGGTGTGCCATTCGCAAGACCCCCATCCGTCTCTAATGTACATGCTGTAGATAAATTCACCTCTGCCTCGATGCATTGGGTGCATTGTTAAGATGACTCCAGTGCAAATGAAGAAGCGATACCGGTCCCGTTATAACTCATCTTCCCAGGAAGCGCAGGATGTTAACTAACAAGTCACAGTACCAGACACCCCCACCCTCCTATGCACACCCCCGAAGACAAATCAATGAGATATTTGCACTGACAATATAAGTGCGGTAAGAGTATGCACTCATCAAGATTTTGCGTACTACTTGTGGCCCAAAGTAAGGGGATGGAGAGAGAAAAACTCTCAGGTGCCCCAATCATTTGCTATCCGCTACCCAAGTGCCATTTATTTATTTATTTTATCAGACTGTTAAATGCAGCGCGCATCTTCGGGCGGCCATCACCTCACTCGGGGGTCATCCTCCTCCTCCTTTAACGGACCCTTTTGCCCAGGTCTAGGGTATTTAAATGGTCAGGCTTTTGACCGATTAAATGGAAAGATAGGTCTATTCCGAAAAACCGGTCGCCATTTTGATGAATGATAAACAGAGAAATGGAAATGTGTCCGGGACAGCGAGGTGCGGGGCAGGTGCAGGGGAGGGGGCGCGGGGCAGGGGCGCGGGAGCCGCCGGGTTCGGGCTGGAGGTGTCCGGGCCGCGGGAGGGAGGGAGGACGACGGGAAGGAGGGAGGCAGGGGCGGGCGGCGGGGGATGGGGCCAGCGGGGAGGTGGAAGCGATACCCACCGCCCGTATTGGTCCTCTTGGTGCTGCCGGCTTCAGGGGGGGCTTCCAGCGGCCTTTTCCGCGAGTCCGGCGGGTCCAAGTCTATGGGAACCCCAGTGTGGGTCCCGTTCTGCTGGATGGGAGCTGCCGCCATCATGTTTGCAGTTCCTGCCGCTGCTACGGGAGAAGATTCTCCCTTTTGTTTTGGCTTTTTCTTTTCTTATTATTATTATTATTTTTTTTTTTTTTTGCGTTTGGGATGTCAAGTTTTTTTTTTCTTTTAATCGGATCAATAGAAATCGCTTTAAGAAAAAAAGCAATGTTGCTGGTTTGTTCTCACTGGGGAGGGGGCAGGGCTGAGGAGCAGCTGCAGTGCAGTGTCAGATAGGAGACAGGGGAATGGAGGGGGTGTGAGAGACGGAGGGTGAAAGAAGGAGAAGAAAGGAGAGAGGGGGAGAGAGTGGAGAAGGGAGAGGGGCGAGTGAATGAGCGGGAGGAGGGGAGCGGGGAGGACGGGCAGAGGGAGTGGGAGAGCGCGAGGGCTGGCGGGGCGCGGGGAGAAGCCGAGGAGGAGGGGAGAGTGAGGGAAAGAGTGAATGAGAAGGAGGAGGGGAAGGAGGTGGATGCAGAGAGAGGAGCGAGCTGCGGAGGAGGGCAGGAGCCGGGAAGGAGCGCGGCGATCCCCGCGCCGCGCTAACGCTGCGCTCGCTCCCGCTGCTGGTGCTGCCGCCGCCGCCGCTGCCGGAGCGGTTCTGCCGTAGCCTGGGCTGCTCGGCGCTGCTGCTGCTGCTGGTGCTGCTGCTGCTGCTGCTGCCCGGTCTCGCTCATTATTTCTCCCGCTTGTGGGGGGGCCTGGTGGGGAGGGAGGGGGATGGCTGCGAGGGGAGGGTAGTGAGGGGTTGAGTTCGTAGACTCCCACACACTTTGCGCTTGGGTCCCTGCCTCTCAGCAGCGCCTCCGCCGCCGCCGCCGCCGCCGCCGCCGCCACCTCCCAGCGCTGAAGCCGATGCCTGAGGGGGCGGGGGGACACGCCGTGTGGGGGGGGCGTGTGTGTATGCGTGTGCGGGGGTGCAGGCTGAGCGCGTGCGCGGGGGCGCGCGCCGGCAGCTAGGGCTGGGGCGCTCCCGTGGGAAGGGTTGGGGTGAAAGGTCGCCGGTCCTCGGCAACACGGCTCAGGCAAACGTAAGCGGCTTGTCGCAGAAACCAAGGGGTCCAAGAAACCCGCTAGGCTGGAAGGCGGGAAGCAGAAATTACTGACAGTCGTGCCAGCCAATAAGATGGAAATATTAGAAAGGTTCTTTAGGTCCCTTCCCAATCAGGAAATTTGAGTATGAGAGGGAGTGAAGGGGCGGGATAGGATCGTGGTCCAGCTGGGACTGGAGCGGCGACAATTTTGGCTAGTTTGATTAGGGCATTCGAGTGACCGTTGACAGTGGGTGGGACAGCGTCAAGGCTGAGGAAAGAACCTTAACTGTATGCTTCCAGGACTTTTATCTAAATGCATTAGTTTTTATTTTTAAGAATTAGGTGAAAGACATTAGTTAACATTTCACTCATCGTAGGTTTTCTACGGGGTGATTCATCTAAAGAGTATTTATTACTCGCACTGTGCAACATCGTTAGGGTACTTGTAGTGTCACTCGCCGCCTTAAATTCTTTCGGGAACAAGCCAGGATATAAATAAGTAAAAGATAGGTATGGGTCTCCCCTTCACAGGGCTGTGCTAGACAGAGTAAAGACAGGCAACAGCTAAGTGTGTATAGAAAATTAAATATTGATCAAAATATGTATATAGGAATAAAATTCATTGTATTGTGTACAGCTTATGATATTACAGATCTTGGATATATAACGAACTTGAACTTCAATCCTACAACACTACAGAAAAAAAATCTATTGCAGCTGGAATAGACTGAAGTCTGAAAAAGACTCAGTTTACAGATGAGTAAACAGACTCAGTGAAGTATTTTGCTCAAGATCATCCATCAGGTTAGTAGTTTCATTAAATCAGTGTGCTAGAGAGCAGGGATAGTGGAAGGCATGAGTTTTTGGAGTCTAAATCTTGGTTTCAAGTCCTTGACGGCATGTTCTGAAAGTGTGTCTGTGCAAATCCCTTAACATGTTGCTATTTAAGTACTTAACCATGTCCCAAGCAATTCACTTTACATGTGATGCTCTTTATATGCAGTATATTATGTAGTTATTACTGTCCCCATTTTATGAAACATTTTAGGTTTAGAAATATTAATAATTTACCTAAAGTCACATAGATGTAAACGTTGCAGTAATAATTTAAACTCAGTTCTTCCTGATTCCAAAGCCTGTCCTCTTGAATATTGCAATACACTAGAGCTTCAGGTTCCCTCCCACTTAAAGCAGGGACTGCAACTTTATCTCCCACTATTCTTAGGTGTCAAATGAGATAATGTACATGCAAAGGATGTAAAAAAGAGTAAGATATTCACCAGATTTCTAGAACAAAGATGCTTTTTCCCTATATTTTCCATTACAACGCTTCAACCTGAAATATGACTGTAGTATTAAGCTGGCATAAGAAAGGACTTTGTTGTAATTCTATGATAGTCTAACCAAGAATACTTGCACATCTGAGGCAATAACCAAAGAGAATAGAATAAAATTTAATTCCTGATAGAGAAGGGAATAGAAAAGAATACTAACCCTACTTCGAGCATCCTTTATTGGAAGGAGCATCTAGAAGGCATTGGGATTTCTGGTGCTTTTTGAGTAGTGAAAGATAGATGACAGTCTGCTGAACAAGGAAGAAAATAATGTTTAGTTTGGGAATAAAAGTTCATCCGGTGTATGAAAAACATGTTTGCCTCAAATCAGCAAAGAAGATACACTGAGAGCTGAAAGAAAGGGAAAGCAGGTAAGTTAGTATATATTAGTAAAGGTCTGTGAACCAGAGTCAGAATTTTGATCTGATATATGATGTAATAGGAAACCACAATATAGCTTTCATGACCAAAATAAAGAGGATTTATACACAGAATTGGATAAGAAAAGGAAGCTGTACTGAGAAAAAAAAACAGGGTTTGGAATAAGTATGTGGTAGTCAAGATAGAATAGGGCTAATGCCAGACATTGTGCAATCAAACTGTTCTGTGAAGTGTACAAAAAATATGTAAGGATGTTTTTAAATGAAAAATTAAAACAGGGCTGGGACTTGGTACTTGATTGTTTCTGAAATAGTAAAAGACGGGGAGAAAGATAATTCAACGACAAAGATAGTTCAAAGCTAAATTGTATTAAATCTTAGGCAAAATATTCAGTAGAGGGTAGTTTTGAATTAGAGAAAGACTGATAGATTTGGAAAATATGCTGTCAACAAATTTCTAAAAATAAAATATTTGTAAAATAGTTCAGAAAATACTTGTCATTGCCACATGTAAATTAAATTGAAAATGAGCCTTTTAAGTTAAATTGCCTTATAAGCTTACTGAGAGTTATGGTAGTGTATTTTTATGGTATTTACTTGATAGTTCTTATTTCCTTCTTCAGACTTAATATTTAAATATTACCCACCACTCCATGGGGCCCAGAAGTAGGAGATATGATTTTTAATGTTGATAGTATGCTCATAGTAACCTAGCTATGATATGCCAGGAATTACAGTGCTATCCTAATACCTGGTCAGACATCTAAGGATCAATCACCTATGAGCTGATTTGATCAATAAAGGTTATTAAAGAGTACATTCTAATTAAACCTCCATCCTCTAGTATATTTTGTTGTTTTTTAAAAAATTGTACTTCTCCATTTCACACTGCGTATACTGCTACTATTCTGATTAAACAGACATAAACATTTTATCTGTTGTCTTCTGCATTTTTACCAGCTAATAAAATTGAAGAAATAAAAAAGTAGCTCCTGGTGTATTAATATTTAGTATGCTATACTTCTTATGCTATAAATAAAGTGTTCGAATGAACATTTCAAAAAATATAATAGAAGCATTTGACCTTTTAATTCTCTGAAAAGAAATAGTATTTTTTAAATTAAGCAATTAACACTGCAGATTTAATAATATTTTCCAACACTTTAAGACACAAAAGAACTTGTGTGCTTTTCCTTGCTAATTAGTTGATGACTTATGAACATAGGCAACTATGATAGAAAAATATGTTAATCTAAAGAACAAAATCCCCGGTCTTTTATTGGCTTTCCACAGGGTTTCCTTTCCTTCCTAAATTTTGGTCAGAGTAACCTGGACATAATATAATCTATTTTTAGTAATAATGATTGGCCTTCTAGAGTAAGCACAGATAGTTGATAGCCATAAATATTCCTAAACCTATTTCTTTGTGTCCATGTACCTGTCTTTCCCACAATCACTCTGGTTACTAAGGAACATAAATATTCCCTCCACTTGAGTGTCTCTTTAGCCTGTGCTTTGTGAAGATATTTTCTGAGTTTGTGTTCTTACAAGAATCAGATCCTGAGTTTAGAATTCAAGTGTAAGTAATTTATTTTGGAAGTGATTTTAGGAAACACAATAGGGACTTGGTGAAGTGAGACAGGGAATGGAAGGAAGGCAATGAAGGGTGAATTACCAAGCAAGTTATCACTGTGAGCAAACAGAACTTAAATCTCACTGGGATTCGTGGAAGACAGTTTAAAACAGTAGCCTTAAATAAAGTGTGGAAAAAAAACCTGAGATATAGATAGATAGATAGATAGATTATATATCTATATATATATAGATATATATATATATAGATATATATATCAATTCCCTGCAGTCATTGGTGGAGGTCTGTTCCCAGGGTGCATTAATTCAGTATATGCTAGCTAGTCTTTCAAACGTCAGTGCTGCATCTTTTTGTGAGGACTTTCACTAGAGGCTGGGATCTGTTCTGCCCTTACACAGGCTGGAAATACTGGGAAACTAATGCCACTGTGGAACATCTCGCACCATTATGGAAAATCAGGCCTTTGTGCTCTGAAATGGAAGGGAAAAAAGATAGGAGTGGGCACTCATCGTTTGTTACAAGTATCAACACAAATCTAGGAAAAAGTATAAGAAATCTATCTGTTACTGCAAGGTATTAGAAAGATCAAATAAACATGAAAGAATTTGGAAAACTTCTAGTACTAAAAGCAAAAACAAAAACAAAAAACCTCTAAGTTTTTTAAATAATTCTTACATTTCAAATATTATAACAAGTATTGATTGTAAAAAGCCAGAATTATTTTTGTCATGTTTTTAAAAAACACAGTTTTAGTTTTTTAAGATATAAGACATGAAGATTCGATTCTGATTGTTTTTTCATTCAATGCATCACAAAATAGGAGCAAATATATACCAAAAGAGTTTATCACTTAATCACACAACCCAGGTTTCATATAACAAGTTCTATAAATAAATGTAGATTGCACTTCTTAGAAAATTGATGTATTTTATCTTTTCAAAAATTCAAATAGCATTTTTATTTAATAATATGAATTCACTGTTGGTGAATATGTTTTTGAAACAGTCTCTGATAGCTCACACTAATTTAGGTAGAGACAGAAAGGTGTTATTAGCATTGTTTAAAAAAAAACCCCAAACCTTAATATTCCAGTTGCAAATATGTCATCCTAATAGATAAAGAGAAATGTTAATATTAGGAAGATCCTAAATTCTTTGGCACTAGGTATATTTCCTTGGTTTCTAATAGATCATTAATGTTTTCTAGCAATTTTCTAAATATTATGAAATGCATCTTTTGGCACTTACCTTAAAGACAATAAATCTGAACTAACAGTTTCCATAGGTCCAATAAAAAGAACCTTGTAATAATTGGTTCAAAGTTATGTAAAAGATTAACATTAGGGGAAGCTGGGAAAGGGTATAGAGGAACTTCTATCTTTGCAACTCTTCTTTAAGTCTAAACTTATTTCAAAATAAAAAGTTTAAAAAAATAACCTTGAGCTGATGATGTGGTTCTGGCTCTTCCCTCTACTAACTTTGTCACCTAGAGTAACTCATTTATCTGCTCTGAGTTTCAGTTTTCTCATCTGTGAGCTTTGTGAGGTGTGGCCAGACCACCATTTAACCTAGGGATTATTTTATTCTACAACTGAGGCAAAACCCTCTTAGTACTGTAGCTGATGCAGGGTGAATTATGAGATTTGCCATTCTAAGTAGAGGGAACAGAAACAATTCCCAGATTTGTGTGAGCACCAGGCAGTTACCTCTAATTCTCAGGTAATTTCCTCCAGTTCAAGTGCTGATTAGAACTCAGCTGAAGACCCAAGAGGACCCTTTCCAAGTTCTATTTCTGTGGAATTCTTTTCTCTCAGTGCTCTGCCACTCTGTTGAATTTAAGCCATCCTACTTGGTGATTCCTCAAAAAGCTAAAGATAGAATTTCCTATGACCCAGAAATTCCACTCCTAGGAACTGGATACTTACCCAAAAGAATTGAAAACAGGTTTCAGGCAAATACTTTTATGTGAATGCTAATAGCAGCATTATTCACAATAGCCAAAAAGTGGAAGCAACCCAAATCTCCATCAACTAATAAAGGAATAACAAGATGTGCTATAGTCATACAATGGAATACTATTGTTTGCCATAAAGAGATAGAAATTAAGTACCTATATTAATACATTCTACAACGTGAATGAAACTCAAAAACATTGTAAGAAAACTAGAACAAACATGTTCTTATTGAACATAACGTATGTAGCCTGATATGTTCAACAAAACATATATATTGTATTTATCTGGCTATTCTACAATGAGAAAAAAAAATACTACACACACACATACATCACACATGCATGTGCACACACACATTATACTTGAGTTTAGCTCTTAATTCCTGTCAAAATTATTATTTGATTTAAAAAAATTATTATTTGAGAAAAAGTATATTACATTTGCTTTCAAAAATCAGATTTCTCAGTTTCATTTCCAGGCTTATTTTCAGCTCTCTGTCCCCAACTCCAGTTCCAAACTATATAATTTTGTGCTTTATATCAACCTTGTGAGCCAAGACATGGTTCCATATTCCCTTAACCTATCCCAAAGATTGCAATTGCTTAGTAACACGACTTTTCACTCCACCCCTGACTCAATGATCACATGTCTTTGTCTTTTACCTATTTAACTTGTCCTTTGTTTGAATCATTTTTACTGACTGGCTATTAAGTTAGTTTTACCTTGAGTGAAACTGAGTTCCTTTACCTGAATTCATATGTTAGGAGTTTATTGAACTATTATCTGCTTTGTATCATTCAGTACATACAATACTCTAAGGACGAGAGAGATGTTTTTTACTGTCAGAAGTAGGCCAAGGCTTAGTATTCTGAATCTGAAGTTTCTGCCTGAAGTGGGGACATAAATGATTTCTGTGTTTCAGGTCCCCAAAACAATTGCTAGGTAACTAGAGGAAAAATTCCACCCAAGAGAGACTCATCTAGAAGACAAGAGAGTTGACACTGAGGAAATAATTCTACCTGAGAGAGTAGGGGATTATAAAATGTGAATCGACTACATGCAGCTCCTTAAATGAGGAATGGCTGAGCAATGCTGGTAAAGACCAACCACGTAGCATTACGTCTTTAGGGCAGTGCTATTTAGGTTTTTGTAGCTGAGCCTACACTTATTAAGTGTCGTCACCATGGCAGGCTTATTGAGCATATCAGTGGATCAGCGCCCAATATCATGGAGCATAAGGAGTTAATCATTGCCATAAAGACCAGTCCCCCCTCCCCCCACATCCACAGATACCGACTACATTTCCTCCAGATCCTTGGATATTTTAAGGGAGGAAAATAGCCCTCTCTATTAAATACAACAAAATTGTTACAGGTCTAGAAAGTAGAGATTTGGAACATCATTTGATTGTTTTAGAACAAAGAAAGCATGATGCTTAGGATGTGGAGCAAATTCCTACTGGCTACATTAATATACAGTCCTGGTCTCTGAAGCAGCTCTGTGATTCTGATAGAAAATACCATCATTCCCTGCTGGAACCTGTCTGACTCTTGTCAGCTCTCCTGACAGTCAGAAGCAGAGTCCTCATCTTTTACAGTTTCTAAACCCTTTTTGCTATTGAAATGCCCACTAAATTCCTATTTTTCTGTCAATGACAAATCTCTGATTTCTCAGTTTATTTGCAAAGTAAAGATGAATGACAGATATTGAGTTCAATTACTATTGAGGCTCAGGACACCAGCTTCATCCACTGCCACAAATCTCTTTGAAATTCCCCCAAATACAAATGGTACCCATCCAGGATTCTTACACTCTGGGTTAACAATTTGAAAACTGTTTTACTAACTGTAAATATGCTAGTAAATGCGCACTAATGATAAGGTAAGTTTATTTAGTTAGACCTCCTGGTAAAATTTACTCAGATGTCTGCATCTGTAACAATCGTATAGTTTATATTTTAACTTACTATGTATGCTACATTTTCTCACATGCTCTCTTTGTCCTTCAGTCTTTTCATAATCTCATTTTGGAATAGTAAATGTTACTTCTTAGCTTTATTTGGATTCTCTGCAGTTAGCTATCTCTGTGATATCAGAAAAGCACTTCTACTTTCTGGACCTTATTTACCCATAACATAAAGGATTTTATTAAATACTTTCATGAGTCCTTATAGTTCTGATTTTCAGTAAGGGTAATTTGAAAACACTATGAAGTATAGTTAAGGAATCAAATGCCCTCTTTATTCTTTTTATAAGAAGTTAAATATTTAAATTAAGTTTAAATCTATTATTTTTGGAAAATATTACGTTATAGATTTTTAAATATTTTATTAGTAGCCAAAGGGAGAATACAATGTACTGTAATAAATATTTTCAAAAAATATATATACGCATATGTGACTTCACATGTTATGTATGAGCCTGAATTCTTTATGTAGTTTTAAATAGTAAATGTATTCTTTCAGACACATATACATCCTTGTGATTCATACAAAATGAAATTTCTTGAAATAATTGAACTTGAATTTTATAGTTGAGACATTACAAATTGACCACCTTATTTTATTTCACCACTACTGTATTTCCATTTTGAGGGCCAACATTTCAAAACAGAATTATTTTTTTTAAAAAGTGTTTTCCAATGTCCTTTTGAAAAATCACATAATCTGGTAACTCTGGTCTCACATTCACATGTAGTAGTAATGATTGACCAAAGCTGAATAACAGTTGTCCCTTTAGGCAGGACATGGGATCTCAGGGCTTTGCCCTGGTTCTCATCACTCACATTTATACTGGACCACCTCACTCATTATGTTACCTGCCTGGGATTTCAGCTAATATGTTTATACCCTTTTGTTCAGACTATTAATATTAAATGAAAGTAAACTTTTCCTCTGGATTTATAACAAGGATTTGGATTTCTTGTCACCCAAAGTTAACATGGTTTTTCTCAAGTCTTTTGAAATGAGTCTATGTGAACCTTTGACTAGGGCAATGTCTAAATGAAGGCAAGCATTGAGTTATTTATTCTTCACAGAAAAATGCAGAAAAAAATTACTTTTATAATTTTTCCATTTGAGTTTGCATACCAATTAAGTGGTCATTATCTTCATTATAACCTTGTAAGCACTATTAAATAATAGTTATTGTTCTTCAAATATTCCATCCTTGCATAAAGAAAGCTGTTGAGACATTTAAACACTAAAAATAAAAGCTAAGCTAGATATTACATATATGTAATATAGGTTGTGTTTTTCCCATTAAAATAAAAATCTTTTTATAAAATGGAAGGAAATGGACTTTTATTAATATAAATTTAGTGCATGAATTAAATTTACAACATTTACTTTAAAATTAATTGTGAAGACAAATCTTGATTATACATAGGTTTGAAATTAGAAGTTGTAAATATCAGCTTTAGCATCTGATTTATTTCTTTATTTTGGTGACATAGTATCAAGAAAATTCTGAATAACATAAATTGTAACTGATAACAATACAACTTTTAAAAATACATCTTTTTTGTCAATTTTATAATTCTTTTTATAATATCAAATGTATAATATTATAAATTTATAGTTTTATAAATTTACAATTCTGAAACCCCAGAAAAATTCTTTTTCTAAAGCAAAATCAGGACAGGTTAATGTGGCAATACACAGGCAAGCGTTGCTGGTCATCAATATATTAAAATTTGGTGAATGATGTATCTTCTTTTTTTATTATTAAATTTGTTGAGGTGACATTGGTTAGTAAAATTATATAGGTTTTCAAGTGTACAGTTCTATAATACATCATCTATGTGTTGCATTGTATACTTACCACCTAGAGTCAGTTTGCTTCCATCACTATATATTTGACACCACTCTGTATTCTACCATCCGTCTCCCCCACTTCTGGTAACCACTAATGATACATTTTCTTAACACAGCCCTTAAATAATAAGAATGTTTAAAAGCTCAAAAATTCAAATCCAATGTATGAAGAATTCCAGCTTTTATGCAAAATACTAGAAGGCAAAATATTGTTCAATAACCAATTAGCACAAGATAAAATTACTTGAACAATTAGTAAACATTTTTCTTAAAAACCAGCAATTATTTTTCTTTTTTTTTATTTTATTTTTCACTTCTTAAAATGTACTTAATTTTGAAAGAGAAATCTGGAACCAATTGAAGCAGGAAATCATCTTGATGCCTTAGCCATGTTTGTGCTCTTTCCACTAGGAAGTCTTAGATGAATAACACAATAGAAAATACTGTGTTGTATCCATGGATGTTTAGATAGAAGAATAAAATAAAGATAGAGCCCTTAACTGTTTTGGAGTTCCATTACCCAAAAGTTGCAAAATGTCTTTTTTTTTTTTTTTTTTAATGTGAGTAGTTCCCTGGCTGGGAATCGAACCCAGGCCACAGCATTAACAGCGTGGAAGCCTAGCCACTACACCACCAGGGAACTCTGCAAAATATCTTTTGTTTGATGTTATAACACATATTTCCCAGGCTCTGGAGTAGTTCTTTTGGCAAAGATAATTAGTTTTTCTGGTTTCATTGTTTTGTTTTATTGTTTTGAGAATTGGGTGGTGATGCTGGAGAAAGACATCTTAAAATGTTGGCCCAACCAGAGGAGCAAATATGAAAATCACTATCTTATATGGCTGCTTCCTTCTTACAGCTTAGTTTTAATTAAAATGCCATCAAAAAAGTGACATTAACCTGGCTAGCAGATGCAGTAAAGGTAGTTTTAGTGTGTGTATAAGAAAATGTTAGATATTTAAATTCATTTGTACTATCAAATTATGAAATCCAATGTACCAGAGCTTATGCCTGGCTAGGTCATCATGCATTTTCATTTCTCAGCAAAATATACAACAAGAATATGTGTCTGATATATATTTTTTAAGTGAGTCACTGCTACTATTTAATTACCTGTTGATTTCACCTATTGTACATGAGAACTCAGAGGTTTAATTGTATACGAGGGCTGTTCAGAAAAAATCCAGCCATAAATACTTCATTTTTTCATATTACATGGCTCGTACATTCAACCTAATGAAGACAGATGCAAACTACTCAGGAAACAAATTTGCAAGGTTTATGCTACATTTAAGACGGCTACATTACGACGTCCTCTTCTTTAACTATTTTTAGAACAGTGATCCTTAATGTCTAAAAGGGAAATCTACACAACCATCCCCATTTACTGAACTGATTTAATACTACTTGCTACGTGTTTCTATAGTACATATATAATGAGAAACTATATTCACACAGATACTACTAATCTTGTGTAATAGTAAAAACAGTATGAAGTTTCAAATTATGTTTTAAGAAATGTGCTTAGTATGCAATTTAAATTTCAGAAACAGCAGTTACTGTCATGTATGTTCAGAAGTACTAAATTATCACATTCATGTGAAATCTCAGAAACATCAAGAGATTATCATATAAATGAATTGCTAATATACTTTATACAATTCTGTAATGAAAAACATGCAAACTACTTAGATGGAGTCAGATTTTCTAATCAGTAACCATGTATTAGTAGTTACATACCACTCTGTATTAAGTATATCACAACAGGACCCTTAAAAACAGGCAGTACCACCACTGGAAGGTCCTACATTTTAGTATTCCCAAGGGAATGAAGTGCTTAAATGTAAGTACACAAGTCCCAGGACTTTAAAGTCAAGCTTTCACCTAAAATATTCCTAAAGCTTCTACTTTACCTATGAAAAAAAGGTGAATTGACTTTTGGAGTCAACAAAATGTCCATTGTTTTCCTTTTAGTGCCGTTTGGGTCCTTCTCATCCCTATTTATTATACTCATGTCATTGTCTCATTTTACCTCCTTCCTCTCTATTCCCTCAATTTTCTAGCTTGAACTCCTCTTGACGGATTTGCCAGATACCCAGAGTGCAATTAAGTTTAGTGTCTCCAAGTCTCTACTATCTTCATCTTAGTCACAACTACAGGTAAGCTACGTATGGACAGAAAGGAAGGAAGTTATTACTAGATTGAATATAAATGGATGTTTATATATATGTGTGTGTATATGTGTGTGTGTGTGTGTGTGTGTGTGTGTCTATATAATTTATATGGATGTAATTTGCTAAGAAGAACATTTGTATTTATATTTATAAATAGTATTCATCTCTAATTTTCAGTTCTTGTCATGTGTTTGGGTTTAGTATAAGGGTAAAACCGTCCTTATAAAATGTGTTAAAAAGTATTGCCTACTTTTTATTTTCTGAAAGAGTTTATTTGTAATTGGTATTTTTTTCTTTCTTAAATGTTTGACAGAATTCAACTGTAAAGCCATTTAAGCCTGGAGGTTTCTTTGTAGAAAGGTTGTTAATTACTTTTGGGAGATCTAGAGCTATTCACTTTAAAAATTTATCGTTATGTAACATTTGGAATTGTATCTTTCAAGAAGTTTGCCCATTTAGCTTATGTTGTTGAATTTATTGACATGAAATTGTTCATAATATTTGCTTACTGTTCTGTTAAAGTCTTTAGGATCTATGGTGATCTTCCCTCTATTGTTGATATTGATAAGTTGTGTCTTTGTTCTTTTTTTCTTGCTTCTCTACTTACAGATTTATCAACTATTGATCTTTTCAAATTACAGATTTTTATGTTTTTTCTATTGTTTGACTATTTTCTATTTCACTGAATTTCATTATCTTTATTCTTTCCTTTCTTACATTTAGTTGGGGTTTAATTTGCTTTATTTTCTGGCTCCTAAAGTAGAAACTTACATCATTGATTTTTAGACCTTTTGCTTTGCTAAAAAATATTTAAAATTATTAATTTTACTATGAGTACTTAATTAGCTTCACTTTATTACCTACAAATTTTGATATGTTATATTTTAATTACTACTCATTTGAAAATAATTTATTGTGATTTTATTCTTTGATCCTTGGGTTCTTTAGAAATGTGTTTCTTGATCATCTTTAGATATGTGTTTCTTTAGACTTGTGTTTCTTAACTTTTATATTTTAAATTGATTTCTAATTTACTACTAATAATATTATGAATAGAGATATTTATAAGATTTCAATAGTTTTGAAATTTGTTGAGACTTGTTTAGTGGACTAAGATATAGTCTTAGTGAACATTCCATGTACAAAATTACAATTTCTGCAGTTTTTAAATGTAATGTTTTTTCCTAATGTCAGTTAAGAAAGTGATATCATTCCTCAGATATCATATCCTTATAGATTGTCTAGTTCAGTGCTCTCTAAGAAAATTATCTGTGATGATGGAAATGTTCTACCTGTACTGTCCATAGTAATCACTAGCCACATGTAACCGTTGAACACTTGACATTTTTCTATTTCATTGAGTTTCATTCTTGTCTTCATGATCTCCTTTCTTATATTTAGCTTGGGATTAATATGCTTTATTGCCTCACTCCTTAAAGTGGAAACTTAGACCATTGATTTGGCCAAAATATGTTCAGAGTAAGAGATAGTGTAACACCTCTGATAGAGCCATTGCATACATGCTGTGCCTTCATTTTCTTTTCCCCTTTGCGATGAGACAGGCAATGACCTATCTGTACAGGGGAACAAGGCATCAGTCAACCTTCAATTCACATAAATGTCAAGGGGAAATCACCTTTATTGTCAAAAGCTTTGGGGGTTGTTTGTTACCGCAGGACAACCCAATCCAGAATTTCTCAACCTCAGCACTGTTGGTAATGGGATTGGTAATTCTTTGGGATGTGTGTGTGTGTGTGTGTGTGTGTGTGTGTGTGTGTGTGGCTATCCTCTCAATTGCAGGATTTTGTTTTTCAGCCTCCCTAGCCTCTACCTGCTTGGTGCCAGAAACACTCTCTTTCCCATTGTGACAAACATAATCGTCTCCAGACATTGTCAAATGTCCTCTAGGCAGCAACATTCCCCTCTGACTGAAAGCCACTGATGATCTACCCTGAGACATATACAGCTACCGGTATGGAAATAACAAAGTAAAAATGAAGCTCTGTATCATATTATATACAAAAATTAATTCTCGGTAGATTAAAAGTATGTAGATGGTAGGAAAAACTATAAAACATTTAGAAGATAATATAGGAGAATATCTTTTTATCTTTAGATAGGAAAAGATTTCCTAATAAGACATAAAAACATAAACAATTCAGTAAAATAATAATAAGTTTGACTATATTAAAAAATATCTTGTCATCAAAACACACCTTAAAGAGAATGAAAAAACAAGCCACAGAGTTTGAGAAAATATTTGGAACACGTAAAACCAATAAAGGATTAGTATCCAGTATATGTAAATGCTTCTCCAAATCATTATTTTAAAAATTTGTAGTACTCAATAGAAAAAAGGATAAAATAACTAGAGCAATTTCACAAAAGAATTTTGTATAAGTACAAAGCACTCATGTAGTTATAAGAAGATGCTTAAGCTTATTAGTAATGAGGAAGATGCAAATTAAATCCACAGTGAGATAGATCATATCCATCAGATTAAAAAATCTTAATATCTGACAGTATCAGATTTGGCAGGATATGAAGCAATCAAACTCCCATTCTGTCTTGTAGGTGTGTAAATTGGGACAATCACTTTGAAAATGGTTTATAGTCATCATTAGTAGATTATTAAGGCTATTCACAGATACTTTTCCTCTGTGCTAAAATTATACCTCCCCCTTGAAGTTGTGTGGCTGTGTGGCCCATCTCATTTCCAAGTGGATTTAGGAGCTGTGAATGATTGCTCAAGTTTTATGCACTCTTCTGTGGTGACTGGTAACTTTTCCTGAAGAAGGAGGATGTGGAAGACTCTCCCTACCCAACCCCCTATCTAAGATTAAAACATAGCACAAGCAACAAGTAAACATTTGAAGATATTTTAATCACTAAGATTTCTGAGGTTAGTCTAGCCTATTATGTTTGCTACAGTATTACTAAGTAAAGGTGAACATTCCTGTTTTAATAGCCAGTCAGCAATTCCATTAGTTGTCATCTACCCTGTTGACTTGGTGCAAAAGATACTTAGAAGAATGCTTTACAAGAACATTGTGGTAGTAGCAAAAAAATTGTGTATCTATCAACTATAAAAGAATAAATAAACTATAATATAGTTATACAGAAAAAATTAATGAAACATAGCCAAATATATCAACATAGATAAATCTCAAAGTATATTTATTGTTCAGTGTAAAATGTGAGAATATATAAAGTTAAGATTCCATTTATGTTAAATGCAAAGTATGAAGAATTCATGGAAGTCATATATTGTATGAGATTTCATGCGTAAGTTGTAAAAATATAAAGAAAGCCTATGAAATGATTAATATCAAATTCAGAGTTGTGTTTTCCTGTGAGTTGTGGAGGAGAAAAATAAATGTACTCAAGGAGGGACGATTGAGGGCTTTTCACTGATAAGGTTCTATTTTTTAACCTGGGTGATGGACAGACAGGTGTTCATGTTATTATTTTATTGTATCCTGTCCATATACATTTTATATACTCTTCTCCATGTAGTCTATATTTCACAAGGTAAACTATTTTTAAAACCATCAATAATAATTCTGACATACAACAGGACATAAAATAGGTTGGATCATATTTTGATGAGTATCCTGTATCACTCCTTAAGAAAAGTCTGATTTTATTGTCCAATGACATAGATAGAGATGAAATTGATGAAATCCTACTTCTGCTTTTTCTTTTGTAAGATGTTGGGTGATCTGCTTATTAGCTCTTTTTCCATTTTTATGTTTATGGAATAGTAGTGATAATACCAGTTTATTTGAAGATGAATGTTTACAAAACACTTTGCACCTGAAATAGTACCTATATGAAAATATGATATTGCAATTGAAAATAATATATTGAAAATGTACTTTAGCTCCTGACTAATAGAAATTATTGAATGAATAATGGAATATTGGCAATCTAGATCATCACTTGCTTGGTTATAAGTGATGATATGAAACATTTAGCTTAATAGAAGAGATAAAAAAGATAGATTTGTGAAAGCTGCAAGTTCAAACACATAACAAACTATGAAAACACTTTAATAGTGCTTTTTGTTTGATGAAAAATCTGTCAGGAGCATACAATTCCATAGGAAGAGCGTTCTGAACAGAGTATAAAAATGTAGACTTCTTACTCAGGATATTAGCACTGAATGTCAATATGCCATGCTTTTAGCTTTGGTGTTAACTTTTGAAGATGACAGGTAACCATCCACATAACATTAGTTTTTCAAATGGTCATAAAAATATTATTACTGCCAAAAGCACGTTTAAATATCAGCTTCCCTATTTAAAAAGTGCATGAGGACTAGTACAGTGCTTTCTTCAAAAGCAGGTCATTAAAGACAGGAGGTTAAGTCAGGGCCGAATAAAACAGGGGTTAGAGGACTGACTCTAATATGGGTGACCATAGATACAATGTCTGAGGCAACATGAGAATATCTGGTAAGATCTGAGTTTGCAACATTATTTATGGGGTGTAATCTGATGGGTAGAAGCATTCTTATAGTAGTACTAGGAAGTGGCCACATTAATGTCAGGGAAGTCCATCTCTGTTTAAATTGGACCTCAGTCAAAGCCAGACATATACTTATGGGGCCCTGTTTCTTCAAAGAGAAATTGCGTATTAGGACTTGGAAGGTTGGAATACTGATTAGGTTTTGTTTGCAAGAAACTGGAATATAAATCTCCAGTAGTAGGCTACTAATCATGAAGAAAAAAAGATATAAAATGTGGCTGTTTGCTCTAGCTATGTTTACATAAATGTCTAGGGAGTTCATACTAACAGCATTATATTTTTATTCTGAACCCTTCTCAGCTAGGAATGATAATTTCAATAGTCTGTCAGACTTATGTGATTCCCAATTTTTGTTCCACAATAGAGTTACATTTTCATGAATTCTGTACCTGCCATTGGCCAGGCCAAAAAGGAAGGGACTGGGTATAAAAACTATCCTGTTTACTAAGCTACTTATAGATATTGAAAAGTTTTTATTTAATTATATGAATATTTGTTGAAAAATATAATTTCCTTGTGACTACTCATAACCTATATTTTAGAGCTGTGATGGTTAATTTCTACTTGCCCTTCTAGTTTTATTTTCACTTCTTCAAAATACTCTCTGTGCTCCAGAAGGCTGACATTTAGATATTGGTTCAATGGACAGCCTTGCCCTCTGATTTCTGGATGGGATTGTTCAATGGGAAGCTCCTGCAATAGATTAGAGGGCAGGAGGAAAATGAAATTAATTATTCATTTTCTATGTTAGTTAGTCTTCAACGTTATCCCCCAGCAATTCCTTTTTTCCTTGTACATACGTGTGTTTATATCAAGAGATAGAGCTGTTTTCTGCTTTCCTTGAATCTGGGCTGGTCTATGACTAGCTTCTACAGATAAAATGTAGCAGAAGAATATTTTGGATCTTCTAAGCCCAGGCCAAAGAGAACTGGAAGCTTCTATTTTACGAGTCCTGTAACTCAGCCTCTATACTGTGAGCAGCCCTGGATAGATTGAACAATCACAAAAATGAGAACCCAGTCACTCTAACTACATCAAGCACTAATTAACAGTCATCTGAGTGAGTCACTGTGGTAGCCAGTCTCCAATATGATGTCCAGTGAATGTCATTTCAGGTTAGTCCCCTCCCACATTATACCAGTGTTGGTTTGTACAACCAACTGAATACCACAGAAGTGATGATAGGTCACTTTCCAGATTATAAACTGTACTGTGGTTGTCATCTTGGTGTCCTTCTCTCAGGTCACTTATTCAAGCAAACCAGTTACCATTTCATAAGGACACTGGGCAGACTATGGAGAGGCTTGTATGATGTGGAATTGAGGCCTGTCTAAAACACTTGAAGTAGGTGTACTAGACTTCCGATTACTTTAATGTAACTGACAGCTTGACTTCAAGTTCAGGAGACACCGTGAGCCCAAACCAGTCAGCAAAGCTGCTCCCAGATTCCTGACCCACAAAAACTGTGAAATAATAAAGTTTTGTTGTCCTAAGCTACTAGGTTTTGGAATAATATATTACACAACAATAGATAACTAATGCATCCATGGTTAGGCATTTAAATTCAATTAAGCCCCCAGATGATTGTGGCCCCAGCTGACATAAGGAACAGAGGAAGCCATCTGGACCAATTTAACACATAAAATAATTAAAGATAATAAAATGATGATTTTTTTAAATCATTAAGTTTTGGAACGGTTTGTTTTACATCAGTAGATAAACAAAACAGATATTGGTGGCTAAAAGTGAGGTGCTCCTGTAATGAAAACCTAAAATATATGGCATTGGCTTTGGGACCAGGGGGTGTAAGCCGTAAGAACCTCAAAGAGATAGTCAATGGAGGCTTGTAGGACAGTGAGGAAATTGTTATTTGAGCCTGGAGCAAAGGTGCATTTTTGTCCTATTATGCACTGATAGAATGTTTGATGTGCAATAATTTGTGGCAATAGAAAAGATAATGTATTTAATGAACTTGTGTATTTGGCTGAAGAGTTTTCTAGACAGAATGTTGTATCAACTGGTTTCTTTTGGTGTGTATAATCAGTAGGACAATGAAATAAACTAAATGAGGACCCGTTCATTTGGAAGTAGTATCTAGGAAGCTTGTCCAATCTGCAGCCTGTGAGCTGCATGCAGGCCAGGGTGGCTTCGACTGCAGCCCAACACAAAAATTATAAACGTTCTTAAAGCATTACAAAAATTATGCATGGACCTTTTCTTTCGTTTGTTTGTTTTTTAGCTCATCAGCTATCGTTAGTATTAGTGTATTTTATGTGTGGCCCAAGACCATTCTTCCAATGTGACCCAGGGAAGCCAAAAGCTTGGACACCCCTGATTTAGAGTGTACTTGTAATTCAGCAAACACTTTCTGTAATGAGCCAGATAGCAAATATTTTAGGCATTACAGGCTGTATGGTGTCTGTAGCAACTACTAAACTCTGCCGTTGTAGCACAAGAGTAGACATAGACAATATGTATGTAAGTAAATGAGCATGGCTGTGCTCCAATCCAACAGTCTGGATTTGACCTTTGGGCCATAGTCAACCAACCTCTGATCTAGAAGAAATACTTTCAAATAAGGAGTTGGAGTTGGAACATAAATTATTCTCATATTCAACTCTTTCAGCCCACAAAAAGTTTTCAGAGTAAATTAACCTAGGGGCAAAAATCAAATCCAGAGTGCTACCAGAAAAACAGTTGCAGCATGAAGATCAGTTTGAAGGGTACAGTTGAATGAAAGACTCTTTGTTCAACCCTTAGAAAGATTAGGGTTTGTCCCATAGACCCTGTCAGCTGAACAACAGGGCTTTTCACCTTCTCAGCTAGACAGTAGAGTTTCTAAGAATCGTAAGGAAGCACCTTTTAGACCATTTTGGCTAGCAAAGAGGGAATTCAAGAATCTTAAAGGTGGGGAGTTCCCTGGTGGTGTAATGGCTTAAGGCTTCAGCACTTGTCAATGCTGCAGCCTTGGTTCTATTCCCAGCCAGGGAACTACCCACATAAAAAAAAAAAATCTTAAAGGTATTGTCCCCATAGCATTATGATTCTAAGGCCAAAGTAGAGAGAATTGAATCTTAGAAGTATGGTATAGATACATAGGAAGTCTAAAATTTTTAACAGCAATTTTAACAGCTTGGACTAAAAGAGACATAGTTCCAAATGTAAAAAAGAACTCTGTGTTATTAATATACTATGAGCAGGGCACAGGCTCAGGAAACTACTTAGCTGCAAATACATTCCACTTCTTATGGAAAAATAAGGAGGACACAGGAGGTAGAGCCATGGGGAACCATTCTCAGGGAGCATAAATTATCCCTAATTAGGAAACATTCTCTGTCACTGGAGACAGAGAAAATGATGGCATGCCCTGCTTGATTTCAGAATTGCTATGGACCAGTTTAACTGCTATGTGTCTCCTGTTCTACTCTTTTAGAATGGAAGTTTCTATTTTGGCTACCATGTCCTTTTATCATCATTTTATTTTGCGTGTACCAGGCAGAAAATGATTTCGTTAGTGATGTTTTATTTTTTAGTTTATAGGTACTCCTAAGGAACTTGAGTCCACCCCATCTATGTCTGGCTCTGATATAGATGAGCCTGGATACGAGCTGATGCCCTAATTGGATGGAAATTTGTGGGGATCTTAGAAGGTGGTGAGCGTACTTTGTGAGTTGTGATAGCCAGAGGGTAGAATCTAGAGTGCCTTTCTAAATTCCTTCCTGTTCTGTATATACATGCTATCTTCAATACCAAGTGGTAGAGTTTATTTTCCCTTGGGTATAGGTTGCTCTTGTAACTAACTATGATCAATCAAATGGCTGTGAGATTGGTGTAATTGCTGTTTTGGGACCTACAAGCCTAGGCTTTAGGATGATTGATGGGGTGGAAGATATAAAATGAGCTGCTCAGGTGCCACTTTAGGGAAGAACTTGTTGTTCAGCAATGAGGAATGAAGACAACAGATAGACATCAGGTGTTGGCTCCTTCAGCATCTGCCTTAGTTGTAGAAGCCTGGTTCACCTGAGGTCATGCCTTTCCTGAGGGCTAATCATTGGGAGGGTATAAAGGCTGGATATTTTGTTGTGATATGCAACAAGTTGCAAGTTAGTCAACTACGTAACAGTCTGACGTCTGCCTTTGCCTAATCCTGCTTCTTATACCTTTTTCCTCTCAGGTGTTGATCCTTAATAAACAACTTGTACCCAAAACTTCTCAGAATCTTCTTCAGGAGAATCCAATCTATGACGAGTAGGTTCTACTTCCTGCCCTTTATAATCCAGTAGCCATGCTGTGAAAAGCCAAATCTATTAATATATGGAAAAGCCACTTGGAAAACACTCTGGTTGAGGAGCCCAGCTGCATCTCTTGTCAATAGACAGTATCAACTAGAAACTATGTGAATAAGCAATCTCGGAACTTTCAGATAATTGTAGCCCTTTCTGACATCACATGAATCAGAAGAACCACCTGGCTGAACTCGGTCAAACCATGGAAATATGAACAATAGTAAAATAGTTGTTTTAAACCACTAAGTTTTGGGCTGATGTGTTATGCAGCTCTCTCCTCGCTACATAGAAGTTGTGCTCCCCTATGTAGGGCCACATCTCTCTGGCCTGTCTCCTCTACAGCTACTTCTTCTGGATACTGTTAATTGGTAATATCTTTCCCATCTCGCTAGTCCCCCATTATTGTGCATCTGTGGTTAAATTCAGCATTCTTTTGTCTTATTTGCTATAAAAAGAGAAAACACCTCCCAAATTTTATAAAAATCAAGCAGACATGATTTCTAAATAAGGAGGGATAAGTGGAAATCTTTTAGACACTACTCTTTCTCCTTTCTTCTTGCAGAAACATATCTTATTTCTGGAAAGAGATACTTTGGCTTATCCTTGCTTATAAACAACAGGCAAGAGATAAGGTCTATTAATCTCTCTTTTCCATAAAAGGAAAAATGAATATTAAATGTATTAGAAGATTTTAGTCCCAAAGTAGGACATTTTCCTAAGGTTCTGATACAACCAGTAGTATTTGACACACTTTTCACTTTGAAAAGTGTAGCCTTAAACAAAAGCAACTAATGTTTAATGGTAGCTTTTTACAGAACTTGTTAGACAGTAAATTTGGAGCAGAAAAACCTTTTAAAGATTTTCAATGTATTTTTATATCTTTCCATAAAATAAAAATATTTGCTGTTTTATATTTAGTTTCTCACCCTTTACTAATAAGATCAAGTTCCTCTTCTAATAGTTACTTTAAACTGAGTGAATATCAGTTTGGTAAATAAGTTGTTTACTGGGTATCTACTATAAATAATAAATTAGTATATTTGTGCCAGTTAATGCTAGGTATTTTGTAAACTTTGGAGTATTTTGGTAATGTTTGACTCAGATTTTAAAAATTAAGGTTAGGTTTACCCTTTGTCTAGATTTATCCCCATTGTCTCATTATTACTATTATTATTGTCCTCTTTTATTCTCAAAACTATACTTCTTTGGATCACAAATTATGTGATTATCTTATCTCAAATGATACTTACATCTAAGACAAAACTATGCATACTCATATTAGAAAAGATCTTTAGAAATGTTTAAATATTTTCAAGGCTAGCATTTTTTTTTTGCTAAATAATAGGATTAAATTATCTTTAAGTGTATTTGAAATCTTAAAAATGGTTCACATAAATTTTTAAAAGACTCTAACTTTAGAACTAATTGATTGAAAATACACTTTCTCAAGGTGAAATAAGCTTAATAGTAAAAGTATATTCCATAAATTGACTTCTATAATTTTTGTCTATAGAATATTTTCCTGTTACTTAAGAAGACAAATGATGTTTGAAACCACAAAGTAAATTACGGTTTTCTTGATCATTATTTATACAAATTAAAGGGAATGCCAACTTTATATTAATATTTAATAATAACTTGATTAAAATTTGATTGAAAGCCTATTTGTTTACATGTTATGTAAATTAATTTTGAAATAAAGTTTATAGATTTAGGTGTTATTTACATTATGTCAGTTTTTAACTTTATATATGCCACATAAATTTTGGTGCCTATATGACAACCCCTAAGTAAGTTTGAGTTTGGAAAAATATTGCAAAATAGTAGAATTAGTGTTTAGGAAGTTTTTCAAAATTAAATTTTAACCTTTTCATTTTATCAGCTTCATGGTTTTATAGTTTAAAATAAAAGAAAGAGGTCATATATACCAACACGAAAACAATTGATATGATGGTAGTTCTCTCTTTTGGAACCCTGGTTCTGAGCTTCCTTGCTCTGTGAGTCTTGTCCCAGTGAAGTGCACCACTCAGTCTCTCTTGCCCCGAATATCAGATAAAGGACATTTAAAAATGGGCAAAAGGTCTGGACACCTCATTAAAGAATATATACAGATGGCCAATAAGCATATGAAAAGATGCTCCATATCATATGTTATCAGGGTAATGCAAATGAAACCAACAGTGAGCTACTACTGTACACCTATTAGAATGGCCAAAAGCCAAAACACTGACAACATCAAATACTGGTGAGGATGTGGAACAACAGTAATAGTCATCCACTGCTGGTGGGAATGCAAAAATGGTAGAGCCACTTTGAAAGATATTTTGGCAGTTTTTAAAATTTTCCATAATTTTTGCATCTCAAAAGTATTATTTACATATTGCTATTTAATGAGAATCTTTCCGTCTTTCTCTCTCCTTTTTCTCTTTCTCTCTGTACATGTACATACATATTCACAGATACCTACAAATACACATATGTAAAAAATGAGCTCACTTGATACATATAGGTCTGTAACCTGCTTTTCTCACCTAACAACTTCCCATGTCAATGAACATAGGTCTATACAATAACTTTAAATCACAGAACATTATTTCATTGTTGGTTTTTGTTTTTTAACAAAGCTAAACATAGTCTTATTATACATAGCAGTTTCATTTCTAGGTATTTACTTGATTGATTTGAAAATTTATGTCAACAAAACAATCATGTGAATGTTTACAGTAGCTTATTCATAATTACCCAAAACTGGAAGCAACAAAGATATCCTTTATAAACAAATTGTGGTACATCCATACAATGGAATATGAGGGCTGCCCAGAAACAACCAAGCCATAAATGCCTCTGTCTTTCATATTACATGGCTGCATACTTTCCGACAGCTCTCATGTTATTCAGTGGCAAAAGAAATGAGGTATCAACCCAGGAAAAGTCATGAAGCATCCTTAAATGCATATTTCTAAGTGAAAGAAGACAGCCTGAAAAGGTTATATAATACCAATTACATGACATTCTGGAAAAGTTAAAACTATAGAGACAACAAAAATTTGAGTTTGAACTAGAAGTTCAAGAGGAGGGGGAGAAGGCTCTAACAGGTAAACAAGTTTGTTTGAAGGGGTTTGTTTGAAAGATAGTTTTAAACAGTTTCAAACTATCTTTGTATGACATTCTAATGGTGAATAAATAATATGCATTTGTCAAAAACCTGTAAAACTTTACAGCATTAAGAGTAAACCTTAATATATGTAAATACTTAAAAAACTTTCTGGAAGATTGGAGAATCCCAGGATAGAATACAAAAGAAACTGACTCTATTATAAGTATATGAAAAAACTGCAATGAAGGAGGTAGGGAAGCAAGGTGCTAATGTTAACTTTGGAAATCAGTGGAGTGTGTAATGCTTAAGGCAAAAAGAACACATAAACACTGTACTTTAGTTGATATAGCTGTACCCCATAGGGGTAAGAGTTAACAATGCTGAAATGCTGATACATACATATATATATATATATATGTGTGTGTGTGTGTGTGTGTGTGTATACACTTGGTGAATGATTAAATAGAACATAGTGGAAGTCAGATTTCTCACTATTAGAGTGAAAGAGATAGCAAGGGGAAGAGCTACAGTGATGTATATGGTGAAAGATCAGAGATCAGAGTTGGAGACACCAGATTGAATGCATGTTTAGCCTAATATAGAGACAAATGGTTACATATAGAAATATTTACATAGATATATGAATATATATATAGATTGGTACACACAATTATCTTTTCTTAATGTCAATTAAGAGATCTTAGAGGCAATGATACCCCAGTAACAACAAGTACATCTAGTACCTTCTCCAATAAGAAGAACCAGAGACTCTTGGATTAATAGCTGATTTTAGGATGGGGTCAGGAAATGTATAAGATGGGTCTGGAGTACTGTATAGTGTAGAAAGTAAGAAAGTGTTATGAACTAAATGTTTGCGCTCCACCCCACCCAATTTATATATTGAAATGTAACCTTCAATGTCATAGCATTTGGAGTCAGGGCCTTTGGGAGGTAATTATGCCATGAGGGTGAACCCCTAAAAATGGGATTACCACATTTAGAAGAAGAGGCAAGAGAGGTAGCTCTCTGTCTTTCTGCCATTTGAGGATAAAGTGGTAAGTCAACAGTCTACAATCCATAACAGTGTTCTCACCCAAACCTGACCATGCTGATACCCTAATCTTGGACTTCCAGGTTTGAGGACTGTGAGAAATACATTTCTTTTGTTTATAATCCACCTAGTCTGTGGTACTTTATTATCTAGCAGCCTGAAATACCTAAGATGGGAAGTGCTCAAAACCAAACCAAACCAAACAAAAATTCTTTGCTGATGAAGCATATTGAAGGGTTAACAGAGTGATCTGAAAGAATTGCAAATGGCCAAATCTGGAAAAATTTGGGCAACAAAATAAAGAAGGACTGGATTATAATACAAAGTATAAAATAAATGCCCATGGGTTCATACTGATATGAACATTGCATAGAGATTCATACATATGATAGAGCAATGTTAGAGATTATAGGGTAATAGCGGAATGATTTAAAAAAATCAATTTTAATTTTTTGTTGAAGCAAAGCTTCAATAAATTTAGAAATAGGTAATAAGAAGTTTAAATATTTAAAGAAGAAAACACATGCCAATTTGGGTTTTTAAAATTTGACAAAAATTTTAACTTGTCTGGTGTAGAAGTCACTTTTATTCTCCAATTTTGTTCATTAATATTTTTACTTGTACTCTGAATGCACTTGAATGAACCTGTAATACAAGATAGATATATATTTCATAGTTTATTAAAGTAACTTTCCATAGCTTGTAAAATGTTTTTAAAGAATGAAAGCCAGAGGACTGTGAAGCCATTTTTATAACATGCCATTACACCTCTGCCATGGATTGTCATCCCCATAAGCAAAAAATAAATAAGGTAATATTTTATAGGAGGAAAATAACTCAATATATTAGACCTCAAATTATTTTCCATTGGTCATCAAGGGAAGTTTCTTTCATGTCCTGCTTTTTAAACCATTAGGTTACTCCATCGTATTTAAGTGCTATCTTCTGTTAAATACTTCTCACAATTAATTCAAGATCTCCTCGTCAAATTATTTATTCTGTAACTCAATTAAGAAGCAATGTTTCAAATAAATTAATTGTATACTTAAAGAATGCAACGAGAAATATTGATCTGCTCTCCTGCCGTCCTGAATCGCAAAGAGAAGCATTTTCTGCAGCCGACTGCTAGCGCCCAGCCTGCAGAAGGCGCTGCTGCTGGAGTTCGAGGGGGCCTGCAGGAGGAGTCGGTCGTGTTTCCACGTGAACCTGCTGGACGGAGGTGACCTGTGCTACGGGGAGGTGTACATCTTCAGGCCCCCAACACCTACTATGAGGGCAGCTACTTTAAGATAAACCTCAGGTTCCCCATTGACTGCCTCTTTCCATTCCTGAGCAAGTTGTGGCTCCAAACATCTATGAGACCGGGACGTGTGCATCTCCATTTTCCACCCAGTCGGTGACCCCCAGAGCCGGAAGCTGCACTCAAGAGCGGTGGAACGCCATCCAGAACGTCAGGACTATCCTGCCGAGCTTCATTTCCCTCCTCAACGAACCCAGCACTTCCTATCACTCCATCGCATACTGATGTACTGAAAGTGGAAAAAGAGCAAAAGCATCAGCGGGGAGTACACAGGAATCACCCGGAAGCAGATCCTAGGCACCACAGCAGACGCAGACGCTGTCGGGTGAAGGTGCCCCTCACATTGGCCCAGTGCTGCGTACAAGTCAACTCGCTGGCACCCGACCAGGTCTGATCTTTCCTCTGGTGACTACTGAGGAAAGCGAGACCGAGTCTGAGGTCTGGGCAGACATCTTCAGAACGAAGAGGATGACTCCAGCCACGACGAGGCCTGACACCAATTCCGCAGCTGAAGAAACCGAACAAATTTTACCTCACCACGCCTGAACTGGTGGGGCTCTTGGGGACATCATCTCCTGACGCCGAGACTACCTCACGGAAGGTTTGTAATGCCTCTTTCCTTGGTTTGTTTAGTTTTTGGTCTAGCTTTCTTTTCTTTATTCTGGGTTTTCCTCCGTTTCAGAGAGGAGGGGCCAGCTGATGTCTTCGGCCTGTGGGGCTCCACTTGTGCTGGGTGCAAGGCAAGGGGCCAACCAGGCCCGGTAGGCCTGGGGCCCTTGGGGACCCATCACGGCCTGATCCGCTACTCCCGCTGTCTGGAGCCAAAGACATGGTGTCCCCAGCTCGGATTAATTCGTGGTCACCTCTTTTCTCTACATTGGTTTGTTTGGAATCTAAATAAAACAACTTTATGTGGGAAAAAAGGTCACCTCCATCAATGAGGCTTTGGAGAATAATAGATCAATGGGAAGATATGGTTCATAGTTTTCAGATATATTTGACCAGTGTCAAGGAAATGACACTTTATTTACGACTGTTCTTATTTTGTCTTGTTGATTAGACCACAGTATACTCAATTAGAGAAATTGTCAGTGTTGTTGCTTAGTTACCGTGGATTTTCATTTTCAATAATTCTTCAGCAAGTAGAAAAGGAAACTTTTATTTTACTTTATTTTGTGTATTTTTCTCATTAAACGGGAGGGACTGTCAATGTCTCCTCTTGAATTCAACTTTGATTATTCCTTTACGTTTTTTTCTTCTTTATCCACTTCTGTTTTTGCTTTTTCCTCCGTTAACTGCTTTTCTCATTCTAAAGTTAGCTCTTCTAAATTTGACTATCTGCTGCCAAAATACTTTCTGGAAATCTGCCAGTAGTTTCAGCACTGATATGTGTCAGCTTCCGGGATTTTTCAGTCTGTTGGTTTGGTTCTCTGGATTTGTATGTTCCCCCTTCCCCATAGTTCCTGTATTGTAAATTACAGTTTGATTTCTACTGTGGAGAGAACCATATTCCCTACTTAACAGATAAATTAGAGAGTTCCTTCATCCCCAGAAGCCAGAAAGATCAAGGTACAGTCACAGGAGTCTGATCATCGCCTGAACTTTGGGGCAAACTAAGCAGAAAAGAGCTTACTGGTTCCATTAAATTTTATTCTTACACACTCAGTGAACCAAGGAGATGATTTTAAATTTATCCAAATAGGCTTTTTATTATTTGCCCAAGCACTAATTTAAAGTCTTGATTGAAGATTTTTTAATTCACCCACATACCACAAAATGGCATTTTGCAGCAGCAGCAGTGGGGCAGTGACAATGAGAGCTCAGAAATTCTCAGATTGTTTGGATGATAAGGTGCATGAATTTGGCATATAGTGCATCACTGCTAGTCCCCCAGAATGGCATTAGATCTCAGTATTTTCATAAAATCTCCAAACATGGCTAAGGTAGATTGTATTATCATAAAATCCTAGGATGTATAATATCCAAGTTATTCTTTGCCACTGTCTCATGGAATCTAGGCCAGTTACTAGATCCTTCTTTACTTTATAATTTATTCTAGTGTTGAAGAACACATTTCTATTAGACACATTAGACATATTTCTTTTGTTTATTATTTAGAAGCATGGTAACATGATACTAGACTGAGTATTAGGAGACCTGGGTTCTTATCTTAGCCCTGTTATGTCTTGGCTCATTGGTTTTTATGATACTTTTATATTTTTTATCACTAGTTTCCTTTTGTTGTAAGGAATAGAAGCCCACCCTAGTTAGTTTAGGTAGAAAATAATTTTTGGGAGGGTATAGGTAGATAGAAGGTTAGTTTACTTAAAAGGAAATAAAAAAAATCTGAAAGATGAGAATCAGGGCAGCTTTAGAAATGGTGCTAGTAACAGCAGATAATCTTATCAGGTCATCAGGTGCTGGCACCCCGCCCCCACTGTCAGAAATTCCAGTCAGGATCTGTCTTTTGGTTGAAATGGCAGAAAATGGAGGGAAATGGGTCCTCTTGATTGATGTAATCAGACTGTATCTATCAGGAAAAGGTCATTTTCCTACAAGCAAAATTCAGGTGTTGTTAATGGAAGAAAAAGATGTTGGCAAAATAACAAAATTCAATACGATGTGGCAAAAATAACAAATTGATCATTCAATCATTATGATTCCAAGCCATAACCTCATTTTACTATAGTGAGTTTTAATGAAATAATAGAAAGGAAACATAATTAACTTCATAATTATCTTTAAACTAGAGCCTCTTTCCAACCTTCCTGTCACTGCTTTGGGCCAGTCTCTCATTCTGTTTTTACTAGGCTGTTGTGGCTTCCTACCTGACTGCATGGTTTCTTGTTTTACTGATTATCCTCCTAACTGCTCCTCCATAACTGTTAGAGTTATCTTTTTAGAATACAATTTTGTGTCTTAGAAACTGTCTGTAGCTTAGATATTCTCTATAAGATACTCAGTATCTGTTTTTATCACCATGCTGGGCAGAGTTAGATGTCGATTTTATTTAGCTGTTAGAGCACTTTGTACATAGCTTGTTTAGACTTCTTGATTCACCAAATAATTATTATAAAAGACAGAAAACATCTATTTAAAACAATAAAAAAATTCTCAATAAGCACACATAATCTTTGCTGTCTTGTGAATCCAGTATTTAATTTTAAGTCATTTGCTATTTGTGCATTTGTAGTGGGCATCGTATCTGTCTTTACATCTCTTTTACTCTTCTCTGATTATGTAGCAGCCATTTGGTTTAGGTGGGATTAACCTTTCCTCCTCCTCGAACAGTGATAGCAAATTGGTCTAAACTCTTAGGTAATCCCATAATACTATTTGGACGGTGATTAGTTTGAAAGTAATCTAGGCTTAATCCAGTCAACACTTTTCCTGACATTTTCTGAGGCACAGGGGTTGGCTTAGGAAAGATCCCTTTAGCAGAAGTTCAAGACTTTCAGTCTTTGGTTTTAAGAATTGGCCTTAACTATCTTACTGCATGTGAAGACATATGGCTGCAGTTTCTGATGGCAGTTATCCTTTGATCACAAAGGGTAGCAGGCATCCTTAGGAAGACTGATTGAATAACAGAGATGGAAAAAGGGAAAGAAGAAGACGGGTTTTTGATGACTTGATTGAATCACAAAGATCAAATGATCTCTAAGCCTATCTTGAAGCCAGTCAAAACTCTAGGCCAGAGGTATAATACCTTTCGGCTTCCCTGGGCCACATTGGAAGAATTGTTCTGGGCCACATATCAGATACACTAAACACTAACAATAGCTGGTGAGCTATAACATAATTTTCATAATGTCTTAAGAAAGTTTATTAATCTGCATTGGGCCACATTCAAAGCCGTCCTGGGCTGCATGTGACCTATGGGTCACAGGTTGGACAAGCTTGCTCTCTATTCTTTCTAGTTAGATTACCCAATAAAATCTTCATTGATTGAATAAAACCAAAGTCTTGATTCTTCACCCCCTTCCGAAAAAGGCTTCTCCTGTAGTTGTACTAATTTTGTTAAATGGCACCTCTATCTTCTCAGTTGTTTACTCTCTCACAACCTAAATCTAATCCATTAGCAAATCTTGTCAGCTTTTCCATGAAAATATAATAAAAATCTCACTTGTTATTATTTCTGTTACTACCAACTGATCTAAATCACATCATCTTCTGGATTATAACCATAGTGTCCCAAGTGCACCTCTGCTTCTATTCTTTCCATCCTGTTCTCTCTTTTGTGAACAATGATTTTCTACAAATGTAAGTCAGACCATGCCAGTCTTCTTCATAAACTTCCATTATGAATAAAAGCCCAAGTCCTTAAACTCACTGGCTTAGAAAGCTCTCTAAGATAGGGATCCCAATTATCTTCCAGACCTTACATACTACTATTCTGCTTTGTCACTCTGCCCAAGACACACTAGGCTCCTTGCTTTTCTTCAGACATGCCAAGTTCAGCCTCTTTGTATTTGCTGTTTCCTCTTCCTGGAACTACCCTCTTTTAGATGTCCACATGCCTTACTTCCTCAGTTCCTTCAGGCTTCTCTTTAAATGCCATCCTTTCAACGAGTTTTTCCTTGATTACCCTGTCTAAAAGATGAGCTATATCTTGTGCCCTTCCTTGCCATAATATTCTTTGTAGTATGATCACTGCACATACATATTTATTTACTTACTTGCTTATTATCTATCTCCCTCAAGAAAATTAACTCCTTGAGAGCAGGGATTTTTGACTTTTTTATTGGTAATTTCCAAATGCCTACAGCAATAATTAACTGTTTATTGAGTGAATGAATAGTTTAGTACTACTGAGTTTTATTTTTTTAATATTTATTTTTTATTTTTATTTTTATTGTTAGACTTATTGGAGTGACATTGGTCAGGAAGAATTACATATGCTCCAGGTGTGCAATTTTACAGTGCATCAACTTGTATAATACATTTACCACCCAGTGTGAGTTCTCTTTCTATCACCATATATTTAGCTCCCCTTCCCTCTTCTTCCACCGTCTCCCCCTTTTCCCAGGCCCTCCCCACTTGTCCCCAAATAAACATCATGGGTTTTTGTTTGTTTTGTCTTTGTTGCTTTCAGTTTTTTATTACACATATGAGTGAAGTCATAAAGTTTTTGGTTTTTTCTGTCTGGCTTATTTCGCTTAGCATGATGATCTCTAGGTCCATCCATTTTGTTGCAAATGGCAATATTTCATCTTTTCTTGTAGCTGAGTAATATTCCATTGTGTATATGTACCATAGCTTCTTTATCCAGTCATCTGTCTCAGGGCACTTTGGTTGTTTCCATGTTTTGGCCACTGTGAACAGCACTGCAATGAACATTGGGGTACATAAGTCTGTGGACTAAGGTTTTCAAGTTTTTTGGGTAGATTCCCTTAGAAGGGGGATTGCTGGATCGTATGGTAACTCCATTCCCAATTTTCTGAGGAACCTCCACACCATCTTCCATAGTGATTATTGATAGAGATTAGCTAAAACACCGGGTATCGGTAACGAGCTTTATTGGGAAAGCTGCTGGGCTGCCTCGCAATGGGAAAGCAGCAACTATGACTGTTGGGAGTGAAGTTATATAGGTAAGGCAGTGCTAGGCAAAATGCAGAGGGGAGTATAGGTGGTCACTACTGATTGGTCAAGGATAGGTTTCTATGTACCGGGCTAAGGTAAGGGCTAGGGCCGGTTTCAGTCTCCCGAGCCAAGTTATTGCTTCCCGGGCTAAGTTGTCGGTTTCCCAGGTTACGCTGGAGCAGAGCCATTTTATACTGAAACTATCATTTCCAGCCTTTTGTTATATATGATAAGGGGCAGAGGTCTCAGCTCTTCTACCTGCTTCCTGCTGGAAGGGTGCATCAATCAGGGAGCAAAGGCTGGTGGGGTGCTGGGATAGTATTTATATAGAGTTGTTTCTGTTGGCTCCTGTGTGCCTCTTTGTGCAAGGTGTAGCATAGATTGGGCAGTTTCCACACGTATGGCCCATTGTAGAGCTTGTTGTCTATATCTAAGAATTATATAAAATAAAAGAACAATGATTAGCAATAATGCAATTGCCCCTGCAAATCCTCCACTTAGGGTTTTTATCCAGGAGAGAGGACTTAAAGAAGATAATCCTTCCGCTGCCATGGAAAATGTCTCCTCACTTGGTAGAAGAGAAAGTGAGGCACGAGACATCTAATCTACTGGTTGTTGTAGTGTAGAATATCTATGGTAAGGTTGGGAGTATGTCCCCAGAGATGAGCTCGTACCTCCGCCATGGAGTTCTAGTTTGGTTGTAAGAAAAGGGAGTGACAACAATAGTTAGAAACATTCCAGTCACATTTTAGAGTAATCATGGTATGGAGATTTTCGAATTGATCTCCAAGAAAAATTACAGTGGTCTCCAAGTCAGCCAATCTGATACCAATTTCTTGGTCAATTTTAATTTGTTGATTCCAGTCCTTACTTGCATTTTCATGCCATTCCTGTACAAATTGAGTAGTCTGTGTTGTCTGATGTAAAGCTACTCCAGATATAGCAGCAATAGTAGCTATTGCTATAATTCCCATGATTGCTGCAATTAAGAAGCCAATAAACTTCCTTGTCTGATGTAAAACCTTATGGAGGAGTTGTAAAACAATGTGGACGGTTGGGGAGCCTTCCCATACTCTAGGGAAGGTAACCATAATCCTTGTCTTTTTTTTTTTTTTTTTAAATCATAATGTGGTCATGGGAGGCATTATAAATTGAAGAATCAATACAAGTGTAAAATTTTCCAATAGAAAAACAAAAGGAATTTTAAGGCAAACTTGTAGATTGACCATCTTAGTTTAAAGTACAAGGAAAAGGAGTCTTTAATGAAGTGGGGGGATGGCTGCTCTGTTTGGACCATATCATTTCCCCCTGACAGTAATAGGGTCTCATATCTATGAGACTAATTTGAGATGGGTTAGTTTACTTTGTTGTTGGAGGTAGATTTTAGCTCTAGGTCGCTACTTAGACCTTGGTATCCAGCTAGCAAGAGACTTACAAGCAGGGGTGCATTGGATGCAGCAGCACGATATGATCCCTATAACAATGAACTGAAGAAAAATAAGGAATGCTTCTTTTAAACTAGCAAGGTTGGGAAGCCAGGAAGTAACGGAAGAAAGATTAAGGCCAAAAATCCTCTCTCTGTTTGATATTAGCCATTATGTCATGAATTTCTTTGACTTTGCCTTCAGTCAGCTGCGAGTTGTCTGAGAGGTTAAAACAGCACATTTCCTTAAAAATTTTACATCCATGATTGTGCCTTAATAGTAAATAATCAATAGCAGCTCTGTTTACAAGGACAGCTTCTCTGACCTGTCTTAGTTTTTCTCCAATGACATGGATGGCCTAAGAGGTTGCTTTTAGAGCTTTTGCCATGGAGCAAGCAACTTTATTAATTCTATATCTAGGGCAATAGCCAATGGCTGGCTCTACAAACAAAGATAAAGACACGTTCTTTTGCTGGGATTACAGCAGAAACTTTGAAAGGAAACATACCTTTTTAAAGTCTGATTGGCTACTTTTACTTTTTCTCTAAGGTATAAGCCACTGGCAAGAAAACAGCAGACTGAGTATGAACTCAAATTTATTTTCATACCCGAGAAGGTTTTAGAGGAAATAGGTCCAGAATGAGCGGCCAAGACAGAGTAAATGGCTCCTAATAGCAATTAGAAAGTTAACAGGTTTGCCTGCCACGTCAAGGGTCACCCATAGTTCCTCCCCTGTCGTAGTGGTGGTCTTCTTGTTGGGAACCGCTGGTTATTTTAGGCCCTGTCAGTTGATGGCAGCCATCTGTAGAGAAGAAGTTGATCCCCGTTCCCTTCAGAACAGGGAGCAATCTCTCCTCTTGTGCCCTTTAGGCTTTCATAGGTGGCACAGCTGCTTTGGAGGACTAGGGCGCTTCTTGTTTCAGAGGTCTGGGCTTCTATACCCAAAGTAGGCTCCTTTATCTGGCATTTCTCTTCTGGGGTTCACAGGGTGGCCCAGAGGTGGCTTTAGCCTTGGTCTCTCTATAGTGGTGGCCAAAAGTCTGGCCTATCTTTGGTCTTGTTTCCGATCTCACTGTTCCTTCCTCATTTTTCCTGTCTCGGTTGCTAAAGACATTGGAATAAATTTCCTTGGCCTTCCTTAGGATCTGAGCCTGCCCATCAGGGATGTAACAATAGGTCAGAGGGATCTTAAGCCTGTTTAGT